>APFE030807917.1:4051-19604 GCA_000404065.3 Pinus taeda
ACGTGGTTCACCCAGTTTGGGCTACGTCCACCCCAAACAGCCAGTCCTTCCTTTCTATTATCCAGCAAAATGAAGAGACACAACCTACAGCAAATCCGTTGTAATATCCTCTATCTTCTCTCACATTTTCACCTCTTTTGTTTTTCTCTCACACCGAATACACATCTATATCACAGCCTCAAATACAATGCCCTCATACAAAGAGAGGGGTTGCCTTCTAGGGCAAAAAAACCCTAAACTAAATATAAGTTCTACCGTCAGATCATCCGCCTAATGAATGGCCCAGATTGACTAGAAATTACTATACTTTTACAAGGGAATTTTACAGTTGTTTTTAGCTTCGGGGGCGCTACCCCCAAACCCCCGCCGGGGGACCGCTGGCCCCCGGTCCCCCCTGCGTGGAGGGGTGTACAAAACTTCCTGGGGTATACATCCGGCTGAAACAAAGACCTCTGAACAATCATGCTCTACACACAACAGGTTCTACCTTTTGTCACAGTTCAACTGGTGAGAGACCACTGTGGTTTTCAAGCCAAACTTATATGGAGTCAAAAGAATCTTGGTTTCTTGATGGAAGAAAGGGAAATCTACTCTAAGGGGCAGCTACTCTACTGCAATAATGAAAAAGACCGAAACTCAATGCTAAATCACACCATTTCCTAGTTAACTGCCAAGAAACTATGCTTTGCAATAATTCTAAATTAACATGAACAAAATGCTATTATCTAAGCATGGAAGTAAAAAGCATCAACCATCACTAATGTACAAATAAAGGGACTGAAATAACTATGTCTTTGTCTTTTTGCCTTTTCATGCAAAATCAAGTATGCAAACTAATTTCTTTTGGTGATGTGGCAGGTGAATTAAGGGTGTTGGAGGATGGTTGGAAGGGTTAGGATATGGTCAGAAGCTATGGGAGACCCTTGGGAGACCTTTGGTGACTTCCTAGAGGTTTTCCCTCAATTTGGCCTTAAAACAGGCCATTTTAGGAAAACCTACATGATGTACTAGAAACCTATAGGATTGCTTATAAACCTACAGGATACAGCCAAGAGAAAAATTCAAGGTGTTTGAGGTGATGGAAGGCTTAGGGAAGGTGGTATATGGGTGGAATGAAATGAGGAAAGGTCTAGGATCACTCAAAAGTCAACAAAAATGATAGAAGATGGTTGGATTTGCTCAATGTTCTTGGAAGAATTTCTATGTAAAATGATGAAAACTAATGAAGGCAATGGTGAAAACAAGGAATGACTATGGTGGATGAAGTGGAAGGTGATTGTTGGCTATGAAGTCTTTGTCTACTCCTAAAGCACCTACTCAGCATAAAACATGTATAGTTTCTAAAAAGCTATGTGAACAAGAAGCATTCTCATAAGCTAGAAAAATATAATTAATGAACTAACCACCTACATTATGCATGAGGAAAGTTGCTGAAAGGAATGAAAGAATGAATGAGATAGACTACAAGAATGAAGATAGAAGAGATGAAAATGAAATCCTACTTTGCAAAACTGATAAAATGCTAACTTAAATACAGTAAACTCTAAAGCTCATGCAAGAAATAGAAATCTATGTTTTTGGGGCTGCATAAGGGTACCTTCCTCAAATCACGATCCAAAAGGGAGGAAATGAGGCCAAGACACCTACTGATAGCCTTGTGGTACTCCTTTTATCCCTGCTAACCTGCTACTGAATTAAGGCACAAATGGAAGCAAACTAATAAACAACCAATCCAATCTACAATACTTGCAATGAAAATGCATCTAAAGGCAAATTAACAATGAAGCTATGAGACTAATATAAACATACAGATACATGAAAGAGGAGCCTTGGCTGCTAGGCTTGGGCCCTAACGCAGGAGCTTCAACCCTCTGAGTTAACTTAGTGCTGGATTAAAACAAAACTCATTCTTATTACCAAAATAGAAAATTACATCAATAAAACTCTCACAAGTCTAAAGATTGAAAATAACTTAGAGTTTTACAACAAAAATCCGAATCCTAATGAGGGTCTAGGCCTCTCTACTTATACAACTGAAGTCCCCAACAACTTCCTTAAAATTAGGGAGGCTCGGCTCCCAAGCTCAAGATAAACTAGCTCTTTGTCTCTCACTTGCTCGGCTTCCTTCTAATCCTCATGACTTGGCTACTTACACTCTGAGATGGTGTGATAAATGGAGGAATATTTGAATGGTGGAGAAGTAAATGAAGAGGATTTACCTCCTACAATCCGTCTCCCTTGTCCCATTCGAGTTTTAACCTTAGTCGTTTCCGAAATTCCTTGATTTTCTCCTTCAATCCTGCATTCAATGCATATTAGTCCACTAGGTATAATATCCAACTCTAACTCATCTCATAAACAAAATATAATAAAAAAAATGTAATAATTTGTTATAAAAGTTGGTTTGACTAAGCTAGGAGGTGAATTAAGGCCCATATAATTACCCAATGATGAGGCTCATCACCCCCTAGCCCTCAGCCGCGCTCGATGTAATGCAACAACTTGTGGAACTAGTCATGGAAAGAATATAACACATACCCAACATGTTGGACATAGAGGAGAATTTTCCCCAAGTAATGCAACAACTTGTGGAGCTAGTCATGGAAATAATATAACACATACCCAACATGTTGGACATAGAGGAGAATTTTCCCTATTTCTTGCCTTGATTGGGGTATCAAGGAAGGAAAGTTGTGGCATTAATTGAGATAGAATCTAAACTTAGAAAAACGAAACCTATCTTGATGATTAGGGAAAATTTTAGGGGTGAAATTTAGCCAATTGGGATTTTTGCGAAATTTTTTACTTATTAAATGGATAATATTCACCAAACATTTACCAATTTTAATAGTAAACTACATGTTTTTTAATTGAATATTAGCCCGCATTCTATATCTATGACATTTCAAGCTAGAATAATCGTCTATAATACTATACATAGACATAATATTTGAATCATTAAAAATATCCTATCCATGATCCTATACATAGAATAAAGTTTCTTGATATAGACACACAGTATTCTCTTCTTTTATTGCAACTAGAGGAAATTTAAGAATTAGATGGTTGAAATGTGTCAAATTTGCAATGCACGTTGTTTAACCTGAATATATACAAAATATATAAACACAATTATCATTATATATATGTGTGTGTGTGTGTGTTTCGTTAACAAAACCATGGATATCAATGAGTGCTACATCCATCACCATTATATATATATATATATATATATATATATATATATATATATATATATATATATATATATATATATACACACATTATGTGGTTAACAAAACGATGGATATCAGTGAGTGCTACATCCACTCAAGGGATTATTGGTTGCCAAGTCAACTAGAGGCCGAGGGTGTCAAGAGAATTGAATTTGTGACCTCTCAAAATTGAATATGTGACCTCTCAATAACAAAGGCGTCGTTAAACTAATCATTATAAAATTATTTTTTGCTTCTTTCATTTTACCATCATGAATTGTAGATGGGCCTAGATTCATCTTAACTACGGATCTACCAAGCCTGGTTTCTTGAAATGAAAACCTCTTTTAAAGTGAAAAGATATTTGATCTCTCTTTGTTGGAGTTAGGATGGATATATGTTGGTTCACTTATTCACTATAATTAATTATTAATATTAATATTAATATTAATTTTATGTTTTATTTTATTTTATTTTATTTTATTTTGACCTAGTCTATATGTTGAACATTATAACATCTTTACTGTATAGGGATCAAATGTTTACATGCTAAGGATTTTACCCCATATTTGTTATAATCTCCACCCAGTAAAAAGGGGTTAGGGGTGGGGGAAAATGTTATTTAAGATTTAATATTATTACATTTTACATAGTATTTCCAGTCACCCCTACCCTAAATATTACATTGTACTTTTAAACTTAAAATATAATGAAAAAATACAATAAAAAGTGGACGAGTTGAACACAAATATTGGTTAAAATGTAGTAATTACATTTTACCTTGTATTTCCCTTACCTACTCCCCTCACCCCAACTCACCTTTATAGTTAAGTTTATCCATTTGAACTTGCCACTGTAGATCCTTGAGAGATCTATTTCTATAGTACATTATTTCATATAAAATAAGAGAATATATTACATAAATTAAGAGAACATATTAAACATATTATATTAAAGTGATAAACAAAGAAGCCATTAGAATGAAGAAGTAGTCCTTAACCCTACTCTTCCTAAATACACTTTTGTTAATAACAAAATAGCCTCTAAGGGCTTGATGAGTAAGTCAGGTCATTTCTAGCAAACCACAAGAATCTACAACCTTGGTCCTCTTTTCACTTGCCATGGGAAAAGCTGCAAACCACAAGAATCTACAACCTTGGCCCTCTTTTCACTTGTCATGGGAAAAGTTGGAGCTAATAGCATCTAACAGTGTCCAAACTACTCACATTCATATGGATAACCTAGGGATACACAATAGCATAAACCCACTCTCATAAATTTTATTTTATTCTCTTCCCATACTCCTAGTCTTGCATGTGAATCAAGTCTGGAAAATTGGAGGGTAGATTTTATTAAAAACATCTTAATCACCCTTAAGGAAGCCCCAACAATAAAACAATTTGAATTTTGATTTCTAACTGCAAAAGGATAACATTGAAGAAGCTCTGGAATTTTTATTCATACACAGGGCCACCAAATAGGTCCATACAAATGCATAGAATGAATATATCCATAAAAATATTTTACATTTATAAGCTCGACGGATTCAATATCATCATTTTATATGAATAATTATGTATCCAAATATTACATCAAACTAAGATTGATCTAGACTATTTCAATTTCCTCCATAAATATGTTATATTCCCTATGAATACCATGGGTCATTTTTATTTTTATTTATTTTGATAGGTTTATTTTTAGTTTGTTATTTTTTTTCACCGAGTTAAAATTTTTACATTTTAATTTTAATTTTATTTTTATTTTGACTATCAACCAAATTAAAAATGGGTAATCTTATCAAAAAAATAAAAAATATTATATTATACTGTAAAATAAAAATATTGTTAAAATAAACTATTTTACATTTATTATTAGTTAAGTTAATCTAATTTTAATTTTATCTTATAGGATATTATCTACCATATTGAGTTGGAGGGCATTACAACATTTCTACCATATTGGGTTGGAAAGCACCTCTCAACACAATGACAATGGCGGCAAGGGGGGAATTAAAACATCTCTACCATATTGGGTTGGAAAGCACCTCTCAACACAATGACAATGGGGGGACGGAGGGAGGAATTACAACACCTCTACGATATTGGGTTGGAAAGCACCTCTCAAAGCAATGACAGTGGGGGGTAACATATCATTGTGACAACCACTTGATCATCCCACCAGGAGACAAATAGTAAACTAATTTTTAACTAGCTTAAACATATAAATTCAATACCTAATAAATGTGGATATACTCACCAAAATTAAAAAAGCCATAAAAATTAACTAGATTATAACTTTATTTTAAAATTATTATTATTATTATTTTGTAAGTCAGCATCCACGGGGATTTGAACCAGTGAACTATTGCAAGGAATTCCTTAACCATGCACCCATTCATTATCAATCCAAATCCCCATGAGATTTGTTATTAACTATAAAAAATTTAATATATGAGTTAAACATATATACATTTACAAAACACAAAACTAGATCACTAATGATGGAAATTCTGCTCCACTTTACCATGGAGCTTCTTAACTACCAAGAATATTTCAAATTATTCAATGGAGGTTAAATCCCTACCATACACCTAATAATTATTTATAGTTAAATTAAAATTATGGAAATCCTATTGTAAAATAGATGCACTCATATGCCCCTATTGAAAAGTCAGTGTTTGATCTTTCTTTTAATCCAAATGCTTATCTTACGGTCATAAATCATCGATACTTGTATATCATTCTTATTTCCTTTACATCAACAAATGGAATTTCAAATGTTAACTACCTTGAATCTTTAAATCCATGTTCAAATTTTCACATTTACTTAATACAATTATGAAACTACCATACAAATTATTAAACAACAAATGACATCATGATAAAATAACAAATAACATGAAATAAAAAATAACATCAAATTAATGTGGTTTGTTCTAGTTACTAACGCAAACATATAAATTAAATGGTTGGTAAATGTCCATAGACATCAATACATGATAAGCATCCCATGATGTCATGATACATTTCACGTTTAGTAAAATTAAAAGCCATAAACATTAAATAAAACTTTATTTTAAATTATTATTATTAATTAGAAAAGCAATTAATATATAAATTAAGCACATATACATTTAAGATTTTTAATGATGGAGATTCAGTTTATTTTTCAATGTAGATTTTTAATTTCTAAATAAGCTTTGTTACAATATTGTGAGCCAACACTATGAATTATCAATACCACATACCAAAAAAGTTATAATTCATCATATATTACACTCACCTATATAACATTTTTTTATTAATCAATTTAATTAAAAAACCAAAATAAACCAAACTAGATATCAAATTTTAATTATTTTTAGAATTATTCTATTTAAGTTAAATCTCTACTATCCACCTTCAGCCTATTAATTAAACTAAATTCCCCTATCAACATAACTACTCAAATCTTTGATTAATAAATCCAAATAAAAAAAATTCCATGCTGTTGTTCAATATATAAAATTCTTAACCAAAGAGTACCATTGTTGCACATATTAGAGGGACGTTGATACCCACAACGGCCACCAACCCAATATCAGAGGGACATTGATACCCAACACGGCCACTCACCCAAGACTTGATATCAAGTAACGTCCCGGTAAGCAAGACCTGGATAACTTCAACGCTGTTTGCTGGCATCTTGCAACTCGCAACGTTTCGAGATGATAGAAAACTGATCCATACAAACGAAGAAAAAAGAAACTCAGTTCATTACTCTCACACGCCGCAATACAAAATGATAGAAAACTGTTCGACATAAACAGGTCCAATTTAGTCCATAGTGCTCAAGATGAACAACAATCATAACAGTGTATATAAAGAATGTGGTTATGGTTTTATATTTAAATTATAAGTAACTATAAATTCGCTAATTTTAGAGGTGGATTAATTTTTTATTTTTTTAATGATCTCAATTATGTTATGAAGGCAAGATAATTTTTATAATTTAATAATAATATAGTTATTAAATCTTTGAATATTTAGATAATTTTCTTGTAATGGTGAAGTTTATATTAGATTTTTAAGATTTATACTCGAAAAAATGAAGATAAATATTAAATATTTATCTAAAATATCTAGGAGTTGATGTTTTTATTATATTTATGGTGGATTTTGTGTTATGGAGTCCTTATTGTAATTTCTTATATAAATTTTGTAATATTCTTTTGTACAATTACTTTATATTATATTTTTTATATTTGAAAATTTGTATTATGTTTTTAATGTTCAAAATAGGAAGACATTATCACACGAGTTATTTTAAAGAATACAAAATAATTAAAATTAACAAAATATGATATATAAATTAATTAATAATAATTTCAGATTTTTGTAACCATAGAGTACTATCAAATTTTCTTAATATATGATATAGAATTATATGATTTAAAAAATTACTTATTTAAAAAAGTTATGTCTAGATAATTAATAGATTTAGATTTAAGATGAAATATATTGTTTAAGAGTAATTATAAAAATTAAGATAAATTTAGTAATTATAATGTTATAATCACTTATCTATTTTCTACTGACATGAATATTCATCTTTCCAAAGTGGCCCCTATTCATGTACTTATGGAGCTTCAAAAATATAGAATGTGTCATTCTAGTTTTGGATGTGAAAGGGATAATCAAGTCTTTTGTGCATGTTTAACGAATAATTGTGTGTTTGTTTGTGTAGGAATTGGTAGCTAGATTGGGCTCTCAATACCAAATGTCCAAACTATGCTAAATTTCAATGAACAACATGGCAAAGAGTTCTTTAATAGTACAATATATTTCCAACTTATCTACGCTCCTAGAGTTATGAATAATATAATTATTATTACTAAAAGACAACTATGATTAAATTATAGATTGAATAAGATATTTTATTCTAATCATTAAGGTTATATTCATTAACTAAATATTGTGTGATGAGAAGTAAAAATCTCAAACTTTAAAAAAAAATTGTTACAAGACCAATAAAGATGTTGCCAAATTCCAAGTAAGCATTTGTCATAAAAATTTGTTCAAAATATTAAAATAATTAGTATTTTGTTTAATTAACTAATTGTTATTAATAATTTGTA
The DNA here is from genome assembly GCA_000404065.3 of Pinus taeda. Classification (NCBI taxonomy): domain Eukaryota; kingdom Viridiplantae; phylum Streptophyta; class Pinopsida; order Pinales; family Pinaceae; genus Pinus; species Pinus taeda. The sequence goes on from APFE030807917.1 coordinate 12,386, forward strand.
TTTCCTCTTTTTAAAGTTTCACAAATTCAAATTAAGAAAAAAAACAGAAAAACAAAAAAACTTTTATATATTTCCCTTTAACTTATTTATGTAATTTGAATAAAGTTCAAGATCAAATATACTTTGCAATCATAGGAGTTGTCTATAATGCGACTTTTTGGAGATTCCGGTGACGGAATCTGGCGGAAGAAATGAGGTTAAATCTTGATTTTTAGCAGTTAAAATGGTTTTTTAGCTGCATATTTGGATTCAGCGCCCTGAAAAACCCCTGGGAGCCATTGATTGTGCAGAAACTGGCAAGAACCTTCAACCTTCTCGACAAATGCACGATGATTTCTTTGATGGCTTCTCGTCATGGATTTTTTTTCTAAACTCTAGGTTGTTCTTTTAATTTTCATACGTTTCAAAGAAACTCGACCGTAAAAACAAATCCGTAATAATACAATCTATTTCCAACTTATCTGCACCGTTAGGGTATCACAGGTATAATTATTATTACTAAAAAATAAGTATGGTTAAATTGTAGATTGAATGGGATATTCTAAGATTATGAGAATTATCTAAAAAAATTATAAAACAATGTTGTTGAAAGATATCCGTTTTACAAAATATTGTGGGATGGGAAGTAAAAATTTCAAACTTAAAAAAATATTTTCTAAGAAACAAGGATGTTACCAAATTCCAAGTAAGCATTTTTCATGAAATTTGTTCAAGCTATTGAAATAATCAGCGTTTTGTTTAATTTTATATTAACTAATTGTTGTTAATAGTATTTATTTCTTATTTTTAAGACACTATAAGTTGAACATATAATTATAGTAAAGTGGTAAGTTATTCAAGTAATTTGAATAAAGTTCATCTGGATCTAGCTAGTAAATTGGATTATTTGCTAAGAGGAGTCTTGTAACTAAATCAACTGAATGCATGTTTTAACTTCACAAATACTGGATGTACTGGATGTTATAATTGTACTTGAAATAATGGGCATATGAATAATTAATATATTATTTATATTGAAATTTTTAATTTATTTAATATATTTTCTAGATTATTTTTTATTAGTTTTTTTTAATTATTGGTAAATTTTTCTCATTTTAAAATAATATAATTATTAAAATCTTTGAATATTTAGATAATTTTCTTGTAATAGTGATTTTATATTTAGATGTTTAAGATTTATACCTAAAAGAACGAGAGAAAATATTAATGATTTATCTAAAATATCTAAACCTTGAATGTTTTTATTATATTTTAGGGTGCGATTTTGGGTCGTGCAATCTTATTGTAATTTCTTATACAAATTTTGCATTAATTTTTTATATAATTTTTTTATATATTTTTTATATTGAAAATTCTATGTCTTAATGTTCAATGTAAGAAAGACTTTATCATACAAGTTATAATTAAAAGAATTATAAAATAATTAAAAATAAACAAAATATGATATCTGAATTAATGAATAATAATTTCAGATTTTATCAAGAAAATCAAATTTCATAACCTATGATACATAATTAAATGATTAAGAAATTATATATGAAAAATTTTGATCTCTACACAATTGATAGATTTAAGTTTAAGATGAAATATATTGTCTATGAGAAAGTATAACAATTAAGAAAAGTTTACCAATTATAATGTTATATTTACTTATTTATTTTTCAGTGACATGGATGTTCATCTTTGTGAAGTGGCCCCTATTCAAGTACTTATGGACATGCTTGGAATTTCAAATTCCCTCTGCCTGTCAAATGAAAATTTCATGAAGTTTTTACATTTTACATGCCCTTTAATTTAATTTTTATGCCAATAAACCACCTTTCATACTAATAAACTAAAAAGTAGCATTGGATCTTCCCGCATTGAACTCTTCTATGTAATAATTAATAAATAATTCTATGTTTGTTCATAAAGCTTCAAAGTAGAATCATATAGTTTTCACATAGATGCTAGTGAGCAGTGTACAACATCCGCAGTGTGAGCATGGTCATTCAAGCCTCCAATGTGAGTATAATACTAATCATCTTACACGGTATGATGTTGAAAATATAGTGAAATTATGGTAATTTACTAAAAGTAACAGCTACTAGCATTTATTCATGCTTAACATAACATTCTCTAAACCAAATTACTAGAGTTGTGCTTATAATTGCAAACTTTCAGACTTCACATAGATATATCCATCTCTAACAAAAACAAATGGCTCAAATTTCAACAAGTGATCCCCAATCTGGACAATCTTCAAGGAGCAGAAAACTTGAAGGCAAATATGGAGAGTGTGGAATTTTAGTTAACCATTCAACTATAATTTTTCACCATTAAAGCAAGAGGATTGAACAATTGCAAATCGTTCTCGTAAATTTATCTTTGGGTTGACAATTGGATTATCCCAAATGATGCTAGAACATTAATTTAGGATTGTTTTACACAGATCAAGGCTATAGTTCAATTCATAAACGGTTCAATTCATAAATTCTTCCCATGTGTGTACAAACCAGATTGAAGCGATTTTCCTCATAAACTCCGAAATAAGGAAGGGAAAATTATAATCACTAACCTTTTTCATTCTTCTAAAAAGGCTCAGAAAATTCATTCAAATCACGTACATTTTTCATTCTTCTGTAATATTTTATATAATCACACACATTTTTCATTCTTCTATAATATTTTATGTAGTTTTACCATTAACAACACATCTGAAACAATGTACAGAGGACGAAATGTTCAAACATTTTTCAACCCATAAACATTATTTTTAACATATTCTGGTCTATACTTATATTATATATGCAAATTTTCAGTCTCCCCTCACTAACAGACTCGAATTCTAGTTTTATTACATTTTCCAGATCCAAAACTAGTTTTATTACAATTTCCAGATCCAAAAAAATAGGATCAGTTCGACTAAAATTGAAAAGAAATATTTGTTTTTCATTTTTTTAACTTAAGTAAATAAAAATAAAAATACAACTAACACTAGTTAGTTTTCAAACTAGTTTTATTATAATTTCCAGATCCAAAAAAATAGAATAAGTTCCACAAAAATAGAAAACAAAATTTGGTTTTCATTTTTTTAACTTAATTAAATAAAAATAAAAATACAACACAACAGTTAGTTTTTAGAAGTCATTTATTGTTGTGCTCTTCACTACCATACTCAAACAAATCTAGCATTATAGAAGTCAACAAACAAAATAAAGAAATTTAACGACACCATGCATCATTGTACGTGGGTAAAAATAGTGGAATTGTAGTCTATCATATTTATAGTCCAAATTTATAGTGAGACTATTTAAACAACGAAAACCATGCAAATGCAAATGTAGTATAAATAAAACATTTAGTGGAATTTTTCCAAACTATAGTGTATTTCATTGAAATTCAAAATTGTTAGAGAAAATACAATTTTTTTTTTAATAATAGATCGTAATTATACTTCATTTAAAGTCAATCTTTCTAGAGAAACTACAAAAAACTTTTCAATAGGGATATCTTAACATAACCTAAAGGAAATTTCAAAGCCCAAGAATCCTTCTTGACTTTGTATTAGTCCATACCTCATATACTGCATGTCAATCAATATTAGATGATTCAGGTCCATTCAAAGATATTCTCATTAAAGCATCCAGTGTGCCCAACCCTAGCCTTGATTTTCTGATGTCCTTGATGATGTTTTGCTTAGAAAATCCCCTTTCACAATCTACTGTACTTGCAGGAATAGTGAACATGGCTTGCCATAATATCATCATATTTGGATAAGCTTTGTGCCATTGTTTTGTGCTACGAAAGACTTTCCATGCTTCTTTCATTAAAAAAATCCTCACAAGCTAGATTTGATGAATCAACAAAAGGGTGCAACTCTATTTTACAAGCTTTAGAATCAAAGAAAGCTACAAATCCAACATCAATTGATATGGTATGTTGCAAATGTTGAAAAAGCTTTAAAAGCCAACATTCTGAATTTTTCTCACGATTACAACGCTCTTCTGGATAATAGCAAGGGCTAAACGATTTTGCTGCATTAAAAAGATGAAGTTCCAGAAATCTTTGATTTAAAGAGTCTATCAGTCTCTATATAACCTTTTGTGAGTTGTTGACAACTCTCTTGTGTACCTTCAATACAAGGTTTCATAGATTGTTTCCTTGCTTCATTGCATTCAATATCCATGGCTGAGATAGAGATGTATCGTAATTCATGTCTATCTACCAGTGTCCCTTCATCTTTAATATCAATGTATCCATTTTGAGAATCACTTAAAAATTTTGAAAAGATAAATTGTGTCTCTGCAATTGTCCTCTTTTCTCAAAAACCATCTAGATAATGTACTTATAGTTACTTCAAGAGCCAACCCAATAGTTGTAATGTCTACATTTTCTTCTTGAAAAGTCATATTCAACTTGTTCAAGTCCCCTAGAACATTAGCAAGCATATGTAAACAATATTGGATAGAATATACCCGTGCCTTATCATACCATGATGAAGTTTTTTTCATTTTTCCACAAAGTTAAAATTGTTGGCATAAGCTTCACAAGCCTTATAATAACTTCCCCTCTCGATAACCATCTCACTGAATGTATTTGTAGAACATCAAGAACATCAGTTTGCATGACTCTAAGCAAATCATTAAGTTCATTATTTCTTTTTGGGGAGTATTGAACCCATGAATACACTTTGTTTGCAATTTTTTCAACATATAATAACTCAGGTATTTTCTTAGAAGCATCTGCTGCTACTAAAGACTCACGATGAGCCACACAATGAACTATAATAAGGTTTGGATTGTTCTTTTTCAAAAATGAAACAAGACCATTTTCATGTCCAATCATCACTGAACCTCCATCTATAGAAACACCTATCAAATCTTTATATTGAAGGCCTCTAACATTTATTAATTGATTGACACTATCATATATTGTTTTCCCTTTTCCATCCACTACATCATTGAGCTTCATAAACTGTGAGATAGGTGGACCAAGACCCTTTGAGTCTAAATATGTTGCATAAACAACAAGGTGTTGCTCTAAGGTTCGATCAATGCTTTCATCAACCATTAATGAGAAGAAAGGGCTTTCCATCATATTTTTTATCTGAATCTATACAAGATGTTTTGATATGCAATATATAAAATCATTTGCAGACTTATGATTTGTGTATCAAGAGTACTCTTGGGACTTTAGCATATATGGAGTTTTTGCATCCATTAGAAATTTGCAAAGTTTCTCATACTTTGACAGAGATAAATCTTGTTGACAGATGAAATATGCTACTTTCATTGTAGAAATCACTCTTTCCTTATTGACATCTTCAAGCTGTCTAATATGATCTGGAATTAGTTTCATCTTTCCCTCTAGAGAATTTATCCATCTTGCCTGCGCATGTTTAAGCACCAATGATTTTTCATGAGTAACAAGAGCATCATGTTGTAATATTGTGCAACCATTACCTAAACCCCATGGTCCATTCATCTTATACTTCTCACAACAACTACACTTCATAGCTATTTTATCATCAAACCTAACATAATTCAACCAAAGAAACTTATCTAACCATTCCATATGAAAGTGTCATTTTGTTTGCACTTTCATTTTTTAATTATTAACAACTTCTTCTTCAACTTCGTTTGTTTCTTCATCTAGATCACGATCAGAAGAACTTCCAAAAATTTCATGTAATTGTTGTTCCACATCAGCATTATGGGTTTCTTCACATGTTTCTAAATTGTTTTGAGTCTTGGAAGTTTTCCCTTTTGTCCATCCATACATTTCCCCAATTGTAGCTTGTAGTTTTCTCTTTTGAGACATTTGTAGATTTGTAATCACCTATATAAAAAATACATATTAAAATTAAAGTTCATAAAATCATACAAATTGGCCAAGTTAATACTTTCTAATAATGGATATTTATTTATTACCTAAAAAAGCATAAACATTGTTAAACCCATTACCCAAAAAAATACTTGTTAAAAAAATATTAAATGTTAAAAAACAAGTATTAACAATTGCATTTAAAACAAAAGAAATTGTTAAATAAAATTTAACTGTTATATATAACTCAATTCAACAACCTCAATGGCCTTCACATGCAAATCCATAATCACGTAAAGTTATATCATCACATCTAGTTATAAAATAAATTTATATTCATTTCAAACTATTTAAAACCGGACATAAAAATTTGAAATGACACTCTCATTTTTCTAAATTTTATTAATACAATTTTATGAGTTAAGAAATAAAATTAATATTCATGGCTAACGTTTTCAAAATCTTAAAGTCACAGAAACGATAAGCTTTAGGATAGAATTTTTTCAGCTCCTTATAAGATCACGGTTCTAAATTTTACTAATATAATTTTATGAGTTAATAAATAAATTAATATTCTTGCAGAATGTTTTCAAAATCTTAAAATCACATAAATGATAAGCTTTCAGATAGGAATTTAAGATTAAGTTATAAGGTGATGAATGATAATGAATGGTTTCAATTTTGAAGTCACATCCTTGTAAATATAGAAAGGATAATCTTTCAGATAGAAATTTCAGATCACATTATAAGATGATGAATGATAACGAATGGTTTCAAATTTCAATTTTGAAGTCACGCCTCTATAAATTTCAGCCCCTATAAATTGAAAATCTTCAACTTCCCATTCCACAAAACTACCAAATAACATTAAACCTTTGGTCCAGTGCAATCTTGAAAATTCAAAATACCAAATAACATAAAACCATAAAACACATAATAGATTAGAATACAAAAAAAAAATACACACTTTTTTTTTCTTGAATTTGAGGGTGTATCAGGATACCAACCTGAGTTTTAGCTACTCCCCAAGATGTTTGGAAGAAATCACGCCTTGATTTACTTCAAAATTTCCTTAGCTCCCTAAGCTGGTTGGAAGAAATCATGCCTTAATTTACTTCAAAATTTCCTGAAGGGTTGTATACAATATCAAAATTTACATATAACTTGTAAGTATTTTTCAAGTTTTACAATAACTAATGGCATAAGTAAATAAAGCAACCAGGCCTTAATTTACTTCAAAATTTCCTCGGGTTGGATACCATATCAAAATTTACATAACTTGTAAGTATTTTTTAGGCTTTACAATAAACTAACCGTATATTTAAATAAAGAGTACATACCTAATAGGTTGATACCACCAATCTAGTAGTTTTGAAGGAGAAAGCATGTCATATTCAGACGCTAACAAATTCAA
>APFE030807918.1:2410-14965 GCA_000404065.3 Pinus taeda
TGTTTGTAAGCATATTTAAGTATTTTACATTAATGAAATGAAGTATTATTTCCACTACATCTCTGTGTTTATGGTTATCTCTATAATTTGTTGCATTCCTATTTAAATCTGGATCAGTGGTATTAGAGTAGTCTGCTTTTCTACTCTGTTTTTCTTTACATATCCCCAACGAGGTTGGGATATAAGGAGTTAGGGATTGAATTGGTTGACCCTTTGCAAGACTAGCCCCACAAATCCCTATGGCCTCCCATGGCAGATGAAAAGAAATATGAGGGGGCAGGAGATCCTATCAAAATCTTGCTCGAAGAAGCCCTCGAGCGACAAAGGAACATGATGATGGATAGTTTTGCCCAGATCCTTCAGCCACTACCTAGAGGCGACACATCAGCTTCCAACAGCTCCTCTGGAAACACCACACCTTTTAAGGTACAAGTTAATTTGGAAATCCCTATCTTCAAGGGTCAAATAGACGCAGATGCCGTAGATAAATGGTTAAATCTGCTAGAGGGTTATTTTTCTTTTCATGATTTTTCCAGTCGGGAAAATATTATTTTCGCTCTTCTCAAAGCAGTCCCCCACGTCAAGGACTGGTGGGAAACCTACTACAAGCTGAAGGATGAAAGTATAGGCTCACTATTTTCAGTCGCACCCACTTAGGATTCATTTCAGGATGCCATCAAGGAGCAGTACTACCTCGTCTGAAGCTATGAGGATCAATACATAAAGTGGACCACGCTGCGGCAAGGAAGGGACCAAGACGTACTAGATTTTACCAATATTTTCCATACCCTTCGCACAAAGTTGGGTATCAAATATTTGGAGTAGCATTTGGTACTCAAATACCACGGCTGCCTGCATAAGTACATCCAGGAAGAAATAGAATTCCTGAACATCCCCTGGCTCAGCATGGCATACCGATATGCCGTGAAGGTCGATACAGAAGAAGCGAGACTTTGGATCTACAAATTTGAAGCAAGGGAAAGGTGCCCCCAAACCGCAGAACAAAGGACAAAGCCAAGGTCGGACGACCCAAGACAACCTGCCAAAGCTGCAAGCAAAGAATAGCACCATGAAGCCGAAAAAGGACACGCGAAAGTGGTGTGAGTTCCATAAGAGCTCCACTCACAACACAAGTGAGTCTCGGGTCAAGTAATCACTGGTGGCCAACCTAAAGGTTTCAGAATCAGATGCATGTTCCGATTCTAAGTCAGAACCCGACAAGGGGAATGAAAAAGGGAAGCAGATTATTGATGCGGAGCCCAATGCCACCATTGCCACCATGAAGATACAAAAGGAGGAACCTGAAGATCCAGAGGAGGAGGAGTGTCTCTTCCACTCTCAGATGTGGGTAAAGGGCTCCCCGCTACAGTTCATTGTCGATAGCGGGAGCCAAAAGAACCTCATTTCGGCAGAGGCCATGAAGTGGTTGGGCTTACTGACCACAACAAATCCACAACCATACACCATCAGGTGGCTTTACCAAGGACAGGATCTTCGCGTGAGCCAGCAGTGTCACCTTCCATACAACATCAAGCCCTTCACGAATGAGGTATTATGTGACATTGCTCCCCTTGAAGTTTGTGATGTATTATTAGGACAACCATACTTGTGGAAGCGACATGTTGTGTATGAATTAAGGCCCCATGCTGTTATTGTTACATTTGGAAATACGTTGTACAAGATACTAGAGGTAGCACCACCTACCGCCATCTCTTTGGTTACTGCAATAAAATGCAGTAAGCTCATTTCCAAAACTGGGAAATTTGTTATCCTGATGATAAGCCCTCAAGGAAAGAGGAAGATGGTGGCCACAACCTCCAGACAGGACCCCTCCGCATGACAACTACAGATGGACAAGGTTGTGGAGGAGTACGAGGACTTCTTCACCTCCCCCGTAGGGGTTCCTCTACACTATCACTTCAAGCACTCCATCGATTTGACCCCAGGTGCGCCATTACCCAGTGGACCAATCTATCAGTGCTCCGTTTTGGAGAATGATTAAATCAAGAGGCAGATTTAGGAGCTGTTGTAGAAAGGTCACATCCATCCGCGTTCATCACCCCGTGGGAGCCTGATTGTGTTGGTATAGAAGAAGGATGGGACTTGGAGACTCTATATTGACTATTGGGTGTGAAACAAGATCACTGTCTGTAATAGGTACCCAATCCCATAGATTGATGACATCTTGGACTAACTAAAGGGGGAAAAATATTTCAGCAAGATCGATCTGAAGTCAGGATATCACCAGGTACCAATCGAACCCTCTAATGTGTGGAAGACGACCTTCAAAGCCAAGGAGGGCCTTTTCAAATGGTTGGTTATGCATTTCGGATTGACAAATGCCCCTGCAACCTTCATGAGGCTAATGGATGACATCTTTTGGCCATTCACCAACTCATTTGTAATGGTATACTTTGATGACATTTTGATCTTCAGCCAGAGTTGGGAAGAGCACCTCCACCACATCCGACAGGTTCTCCAAACACTGTGACAACACAAGCTATGTGCCAATTTGGAGAAATGCACTTTTGGCATGACCCAGGTTCAGTATTTGGGATTCATTGGGATACATTATTGATGAACAGGGTGTGCATGTCGATCCAGCCAAGATCCAAGTCATTCAGGATTGGCCATCTCCAACCACTCTAATAGAGCTCCGCAGCTTTCTAGGTCTTGCCAACTTATACTACAGGTTCGTGTTGGGTTTTTCTCATATCACTTGGCCCTTGAGTCAAGTCACCAAGGGAGGAGCGAAAGCAAAATTCTTTTGGTCTGAATCTCAATAGAAGGCATTCACAAAGTTGAAAGATCGCCTATGCGCGACACGAGTGCTCGCGTTACCAGATTTTCAACAACCATTTGAGGTCGAGATAGATGCCTCTGACTATGCTATTGGGGTAGTCCTTACTCAACATGGGCATTCAATGGCATATCATAGTGAGACACTTTCAGACACAGTCCAAAAGTATCCCACTTATGACAAAGAAATATATTCCATTGTGCAGGCTTGCCGACAATGGAAGAATTACATTTTGGGGAGGAAACAGTCATCCACACAGACCATCGACCCCTGCAATTCATACAGACCCAAGGGAAATTGCAGAATGATCTCCATCAGAAGTGGTCTACATACCTGCAATAGTTCCATTTGAATATCAAGTATAAGAAGGGCAGCACCAAAAATGTTGCAGATTGCCTCACTCGACCAGCGATCATGGCGTTAACCATCATGCTCAACTCTTATGGGCACGAGACTTTTGATTGGCCACTTCTCTTCAAAAGCGACCCAGAATTCGGGCACACATACCAGACACTCTTGGAGGGTTGACATGTTCCATATTTTCACCTCCAGGATGCCCTGTTATGCCACCTAGGTCACCTTTTTGTTCCTTCAAGCGAGCGTGCCAAGATGATTTGGGAAGCACACTACAGTCAGGCTGCTGGGCATTTCGGGGTTGAGAAAATGGCGGCAGTACTGCAAAAGTATTTCTATTGGCTGAATCTTCAACATGATGTTGGGAAGTACATCAGATCATGCACTTCCTGTGCCATTGCAAAACCGATCATCAAGAAGAAATGCCTCTATACCCCACTGCCTACCCCTAGTCGACCTTAGGAATCCATCTCCATGGATTACATGTCAGGCCTTCCTTCCACTAAGCATGGAAACAACTGTGTTTTTGTGGTCATCAACAAATTCTCGAAGATGGCCATTATGATGGCCTGCAAGAATAATATCACAACAGAAACCACTGCTAAACTCTTCTTTGAACGAGTGTTGGTGCACTTTGGGATCCCATAGTCTATCATCTCAGATCGGGACAGTCAGTTCCTTAGTACATTTTGGTCTAGTCTCTGGTCGATGTTGGACACCAAACTCACTAAGTCCACAACCTTCCATCCTCAAACTGATGGCCAGACAGAGGTTGTCAACAGGATGATTGTACACATTCTGTGCATGTACAACTCAAAGCATCCACACACATGGGACGAGAGCCTCCCCTATGTTCAGTACAACTACAACCGAGCTCTTCATAGCTTGACTAGCCACAACCCTTTTTAGGTGGGCTTGGGATTCCAGCCACTATGTCCCATTGATGTGGCCATGCCATTGGCAGTTACTCACAGAGATTTGGCTCATGTCCAGTCCAAAACAGATAAGGCAAACAGCTTCATTGAGCACATCCAACATATTTGCTAGTAGGTCCATGAAATTCTAGAGAAATCAAATTCCAAGTACAAGCAGCGAAATAATCAACATCGGGTGCCACACAAGTTTCAGGTGGGCGACAAAATTTGGTTGCATTTGCAAAAGGATGCAATACCGGAGCCTATCGAAAACTTAGACCACTATGATATGGTCCTTACACCATTACCAGGGCTATGGGAGATAATGCATTTGAGCTCAACATTCCCCCATTCCTTGGTCTACACCCAGTGTTCAATGTGGACTACCTTCAGCCATACTTTCCACCATTACTAGACACATCCGACATTGCAGAACAACTCACATCCACAGAATTAAATCTAGATTGCATGGAACAAGCTACAACTGATCAGATCATGGACTAATAGATCAAGCACACTCACCAATAGAATATCCAACTCTAGCGAGTTGTCAAAGTAGGCCAAGTCCTTCACCAGGGCAAGTGGCTCACCAGGGACCAAGTTCAGCAGAAGTTTCCTCATCTCATAGGGGAACTCAACGCAATGGGAACCATTGCTTCCTGAGGGGGGAGGAATGATCCAGGTGGATATTGGTGGCCACCTGCCAAATCCACTTGGACCCCACCATTGTTTCTCACAGTTTTTTCAGTTTCCGGGGTAAGTTTAGGTGGGTTTTTAGAAGGGCGAGGAGCGTTAGGAATTACTTCATAAAGTGTGCCCAACTGAGAGAAAATCAAATCTAGTTGTTGGGAAACTAAAATGGCTTGTTCTTTGATAACAACCCTAAAAATAGACACATCCTTGGCTATGGGAGGTAGCAATGATCAAATGAAAATTTATGAAGAATCACGTCGAAGTTTTGCACTAACCTCTTATGTTGTCACCACTCGTGGATATGATTAGAAATTAGAGTTGACTTGTCTTGCATAAAGTTGGAAAAAGGTCAGAATCGATGTCGTACCTCGTGGGTAATTAGAAATGGGTCAAAAATGTCGTGGCCAAGGAAGAAAAGTCACTTAAGGATGTTGTATCCAATTCGATATACCATTTAGCAGCATCTCCAATTAGGGTTCATTGGAACATATGAAATTTGATCGAATTATCCACCAAAGAGTTTGATGAACACCAAAGATGGTAGGTGGAAATATATGTCGTTGGTTTTTCTCTAGGCTTCCCTTAAAACCTAGGGATATCATATGGAAACTTTGCAAGCATGGGTGGGTAGCAAGGATCATAATGGATGGGGTCATTCGTCATCTTAGCTAAATCTATAAGATTACGAGAAGATAGGAAAGTATTATTTTGTTGACTGAATGGGCCATAGGAAAAAGAACCCCCTCGTTAACCTTGAGGTCCCCCCATACCTTGGTTGTTATAACAATCTATGGATCATGGCTATAGATCATCCCAGGAAATTGAGGATATGGGCTAGTATGACTGGTTTAACGAGTTCCCCCCCCAGGGTAAGTGCCTCCCAGAGAGAAAAGGACCCCAAGAGCATAGTTTCTATTATGGTTGTACCCAACACAAAAATAAGGACTTCCTTGCAAAACAACATCAACATAGGGAGGATAATTCCCAGGAATCGTGGTGCTAACAATAGGGTTTCCACTAGATAAAATAAACCCTCCAGGAAAAGTACTAGAGTAAGGCATCCTTCCAAACAATGAATTATACTAGGCTTGGGAAATACTAGAAGTAAGGTTTCCCCCGCGGTGGTTAGGAGAAATAGATTATCACCCTGACACATTACCCAAGGTGACTATACCCATATTAGGAACAGGGGTAGCAGGTTGAGAAAAAATAGGAGTAAATATTTTGATCCTATAGGTTGGCTACGGTTTACACCCATGGCCAAAATAGATGAATGAATGGGCACAGATACACTAAGGAAACTTATGGGAGTCACATAAGGGATTGGTGGTATGCCCCAAGAGGATGTGAGAGGTATTGAAGGAGGTGTAGATACTACCACACTCAGTGGTGGCAATGATGTCATAGCAACAGAAACTATATATGCAAAGGGTAAAGGAGAATTGACCTCCTCCATAGGTAATGAAAGAAAAGGACTATAGACATATGCAGGTGTTGAACCATCTAGATTTAGTCGCAATAACTCTGGTTAGATGGATCAATCAAAATTGGATTAACAGGAGAAACAAAATCCTCTGCAAGTGTCTCAATATATATCAAGTCACTACCAGGAGGAACAAGAATATATTCCACAACTAGAGGTTGGTTTGGTTCTTGAGTACTAACAACAACAATCAATTCTCTTAGGAGGTAAACCCAAGTTTCAATGTGGCTAATGGAGACTAGGTTTATCCAAGGTGAATAAATGTATTTTAACCAAATTAAGTTAGTAAAGACGCCCCTAAGGCCAAACTTCTAACTCAGATCAAACAACACACACTAACAAAGCCTTAAAAGGTATTCCATGCAAACCATTCCTAGTACTTTGTTTTAGATGACCTTCCAAACAAGTTCTTACTTGCGGGATCTCAACTCCATAAGAAGACAAATTGAGGGGAACGTAAGGTAGATGGATGGTTTCCACCCACAACCATCACCTATAGGGTTTTTTTTCCTAGGAATGTCCACTAAGGTACCTTTGTCCCATGAGGACACACAAATCTTGGGCTTTTGAGTAGTCCACTACCGACATGGGTTTCCCTGTCACAATTTGGGTAGCCTTAAGGAGAATTGATCGCACGGTGACCTAAGCCTAACCGCCTCTTAAACAGGTTTTCTTCGGGCTCCAGTTTTGACTATGGGATTATGGAGGACTTTTAATCTCCCTACCACATGCTGCTAAGTTGTTTTAATGGTCTTGGAGCCGTTTACACACACAGCTAGCTCCAAAACCCTAGCCTAAGCTAATGATGGTGAGCTACGAAAAAAAAAAAAAAACGAGTCTAATGAATTTTACTACAATGTTTACTGTAGTGGCTACTATTTACTCAGTTCGGTAGTTGCATGAAACACAAATTGTGTGATATCATCTTGTTAGTAACACCTTAATGCATTTACATGCACAATTCTCTTTTCAATTTGATGAAAAATAACTACGATAGGGAAAGAGTCTTTCAATTTTCAAAAGAAAACAATTTCCTTCCAAATACACCTCTCACGTATCTTAAAATGAAATCCCCAAACTTATAAAAAAATCAGCCAAAAATACAATTCAAAAAGATAAAATCTAAAAAGAGGCCAAAAGGTCCCCAAACTAGAACACAAAGCACTCAAAAGTGTCAAAGTTGGAGTCAATTCCAATCAAACACTCTCAAGCAATTAACAAGAAAGACAAAAAGTGTAAAGAGGAAGGAACTACAAACAAGCTAGGGTTGTAGAACAATGTCTCAATGAGAGGTAATGTTCTACATGATCAAAACTAAACCCTAATAGCATGAAAGACTAGGAAAGATTTGTTAGGTGTGGAGCCTGATTATCTTCTGTATTCAAAGGTATCGCCGCATTGGACCCAAGTTCATAATGGGGCGGCAACGCCGCCCGTAAAATATTCGCTACAGGGGGGGTCCAAGGGGGGGTGGCTGCGACCTTTGGGAGCCCCCCCCTGGCGGGGGGATCAGGAGCAGTGCCCCCAAAGCTAAGAATATATGTAAAATTGCCTTGTAAAACATTGTAATTTCGTAGTCAATATGGGCCGTTCATTAGGCGGAGATCTGACGATAGAAGTTATGTTTAATTTAGGGTTTTTTTCCCTAGAAGGCAATCCCTCGCTATATATGAGGGAATTGTATTGCGTCTATGTATATTTGTATTCTGAGTGAGGAAAAGAGAGGAGATTGAGAGAGAACAGGGAATTACAATGGATCTGTTGTAGGTTGTATCTCTTCAGTTTGCTGGATAATATAAAAAGAAGGACTGGTTGTTTCTCCATGGATGTAGCCCAAACTGGGTGAACCACGTATATCTGTGTCTCTCTTGTTTTATGCATTTTCTGTGTTTATATTTCTGCAATATTTTATGTGTTCTATTGCTCTGTAACATATAATTATCTAACAACTGGTATCAGAGCCAAAGGTCTTTTTGGCTAATAAAATTGCAGGAGAGAAGGGTTCCTGGTTCAAGTGGGAGCAATGGCAGAAGATGGTAGTTTTAGGGTCGAAAAAATTAACAGCCAAAACTACCAGCTGTGCAAGATGCAGATGGAAGATTATTTGTACCAGAGAGATATGTATCAACCATTGAGCAGAAAGACAAAGAAGCCGACGAGTATGACAGACACAGAATGGGATATTCTCGACAGAAAAGCTCTTGGAACAACTGTCAGTTGGGTCTCAAAACTGCAAAGTGTTGTTGCACTCTCAACAACAGAAGCATAGTATGCTGCTGCTATAGAGGCTAGTAAAGAAATGATTTGGTTACAAAGGTTTCTGGATGAATTGGGTAAGAAGCAGGAGTTGGGAAAGTTATACAGTGACAGCCAGAGTGCCACACATCTTGCAAAGAACTCTGCATTTCATTCCAAGACTAAACATATACAGCTCAAGTACCATTTCATACGGTCAGTGTTGGAAGATGGACAGTTGAAGTTGGAAAAGATACACACTAGCCAAAATCCTGCAGATATGTTAACAGAAGTTGTAACAAGGGAGAAACTGAGAATCTGCTCAGTTTCAATTGGTCTTCAAGTATTATGAAGAAGATGAGAAATAGCCAGATCTAAAGTGGAGTCATTTTCCAACAAATGAAGCAGCAATGGAGTTGCTATAATCAATCTGCAAGTGGGAGATTATTGGGTGTGGAGCATGATTATCTTCTGTAGTCAAAGGTATCGCCGCATTGGAACCCAGTTCGTAATGGGGCGGCAACGCCACCCATAAAATATTCACTGCAGGGGGGCTCCAAGGGGGGGCGGCTGCGACCTTTGGGAGCCAACGGGGGCAGCGCCCCCGAAGCTAAGAATAGATGTAAAATTTCCTTGTAAAATGTTGTAATTTCATAATCAATCTGGGCCATTCATTAGGTGGAAATCTAATGGTGGAAGTTATGTTTAATTTAGGGTTTTTTGCCCTAGAAGGCAGCCCCTTGCTATATATGAGGGAATTGTATTGCGTCTATGTATATCTGTATTCTGAGTGAGGAAAAGAGAGGAGATTAAGAGAGAACAGGGAATTACAACAGATCTGTTGTAGGTGTTATCTCTTCAATTTGATGGATAATGTAAAAAGAAGGACTGGTTGTTTCTCCGTGGACGTAGCCCAAACTGGGTGAACCACATATATCTATGTCTCTCTTGTTTTATGTGTTTTCTGTGTTTATATTTGTACAATATTTTATGTGTTTCATTGCTCTGTAATATATAATTATCTAACAAGATTGAATGGGAGTGATAAAATGTGAATATAAGACAAAGAACAACCAAAACACACCCAAAACAAGTTTTCAAGTCACAATTTGCAAAGCCACAAACAAAAAAACCACCTCTTTCAAACAAAGGCCAACACACAAGAAAGAATGCAATTACTCAATCAAAAGCGACAAAAGAACTCAAATCTGATATATTGCACAGTAGAAAATAGATCCAGAAAACCAAGAACATTTAAGAGAGAAGGGAGTTGAAATTGAAAACAAATCAACTAACCAAGAAACCTTAATAAGACATGAAAACAAATCTAATCCTAGAAGATAGAGATGGATTAGATTTGTAGCAGATATGGACTTAGAAAATATTCTAAAGAATAGAGGAAGTCAAAAAGAAAGAATCTTGTAGGATCTCTTAGAAAAGTTTAGAACATCCAGCACAGTCGCATGGAAGGATATCAATGCAATGTGGCTTTGAATAAGTACAATTGCAAAGATGTTGTGATCCACCTAGTGAATCTGGAAGAGTCGCTTTGTAATCCCTTCAATGTCAGTGACTGTGGAGGAAATACGACTAGACATTATTCAATTGGACATAAATTCCTCATCCAGAGTCTATTTTCAGTGATTTTATTTTTTGAGAAAAATTCTGAGAGGAATTCATATATGTGGTTAATTAAATCAAATTATATATAGATAAGTATAGAATTTTATTTTAAACTCATGATCTATTATTCTCTGTCTCTCGAAAATAAAAATAAAAAATAAAATAAAATAAAATAAAAAAATCAGATATATGATCTCTTCAAATATGAAGTAAATAAAGCTAATGTAGATCCAAATGAGTCCATATAGCCACAGATAACTCAATATGAGCAAGATTAAATTGATAATTCAAAGAGGTGAGGATATCTAATATATCTAGGGTTGATTCCCCAGTGGAGTCACCAGATTTGATAGGGGAAAATTTGACTTGAGAAAGTAGGATACTTTTAACCCAGTATATCAAAGTATAATCTACCTATATGTGAATGTGTGATCGATAACAATACCAAAGAGTCAAACCCCAATTCTTCCCTAAAGAAACAAATGCATTCAACACTTGTACATGATAAGATGAAGAGAAAAAGTTGAAATTGGTATCCTGAAAATTCGGTGGAGTCCCTTGGGTCTGATGCAAAGATATATCATTTACACTTGAAGATATCATTCCACCTGTAATAAAACATCATCCTACACACAACACCACTAAACAATCAAACAATGGTATTTCTGCAAAGGGAATGTCAGCTTAAAACTAGCATATGCAAGCATAAAATATATTTAAAACATGGATATATAAAAGGAACATATGTCTATTAATATAAAATGATAATACATAAGGTATATACCTCCAAAAAAGAGATTCCTTTCCTCCAACTCTCAACTTGGCCTCCTTCTTCCAATGCAGCAAAGGTCCCGCACTATAATATGGATCCTTCATCTAACCCCCTTTCCTCTTGGTGAGATTATATAGGTTCATTATATCCTCTGGGAGAATGTATCTAGACATATAGGGGCTTGAGAAGTTAGGAAACTTCTACAATAATGAACCTGTAGCCAACTCAACACAAGTGGTTCAAGTTGATATCCTTGGGAATGAAAAAATCTATAAACCTTTTTAACAATTATGAGGTGCTTTTCAATTATCAATGTAAACTTTGAAACGGGAACTGATACTGTTACCCATTTTGTAGAGATAGCAAAAAAGTGACCTGATTTTGAAAAGGGGTGATGCAGAACGCACATGTTTTTTTTAGAGCATAGCTTTTGGCACTTTAATTTTTTTTTATGTACATTACATTTTAGAATGGTAGTGATTTTCATGCTGATTTAAAAAGGTGAGTATTCTGCATCACACCCTTTTTTTAAAAGACCTGTTTTTTGGCTTTAAATTTTCTAATGTATAAAATGTAAATAATTATTTTGTAAATTTGATAATTTTTGAAGTGGTCATTTTCTTCACATTTTCTTGTTTTTTATTGTAATTTTAATTTTTTTTTAGTGAGGTTTTTATTGTTTTGCATTTTTAAATTAGAAGGTCGATATTTAGAATTTTCGATATTCTATGTATTTATACATCCATAATTAAGTTTTCAATCCACATGAAATAATTGTTTCTAAAAAACAATATTTTTTAACAATAGACATAAAAATAATCATTTTTAACATAAATATAACTAAAAAACTACACGTTTTGATAATTTTTTGCTATAATTGACATGTCAAAATCACAATTTTTATACAATAATTTTAACTAAAAATGGTTAAATAATAGTTTTTTTTTTATGAATTTCATGTCAAAAAAATAATAATAATCATTTTTTTTTCAAAAAATAATGATTAACTTAAAAATCAATGCGAAAATCACATATTACAAATATTGAACGTATCAAAACCCTAATTGAGTGTTTATTATTCTCATAAAATGTCAAAGTCAAAACATTGCAAAGCTTGATTTACAAGCATAACTTAAATTTAATCAACAATGTCACGTAATCCAAACTCTTCATCCTTTAGAGTTTCATCATTGTCTTCTTTCTGTTAGGATATTCCGACACATAGGAATAGTTAAGTTCAACTTGGTCTAGTATAGAGTTAGGTATAGAGTTAGGTAAGTGTGTTTCTTTACCGTTGTACATTTTGTAACTTACAATCCGACGGTCACGATATGAAGTGATCCGACGGTTCATTCTCTCCTCGGTATTACCGACACTTGATTCGTGGCTTGACACCCGATTGGTCCATGAATTCTATTTAAAGCGCATGGAGAGTCATTTGTAGGTTAACCGTGCATGAGAGAAGCTTATCTAAATTTTCATTCTTTATTAATAAATTTCCTATAGTAGCCACGTTGGCGCACGCCGTGGACTGTTTCCCTCTCTGAGAGTTTTAGCCACGTCAAAATACTGGTGTATTGATCTGTGATCTGTTTGTGAGCGGTGTCCTTTTGGTGTTCTATCTGAGGAACTTACCCTATATATTCCTACATGGTATCAGAGCTATTTGAGGGCCGCGTCC
>APFE030807924.1:0-27671 GCA_000404065.3 Pinus taeda
AGGTGTGGACCATGAAGGATGAGAAGGAGGGCACCAAGGGGGAATGGATGCATTCTGGTTAGGGTTGTAATATGAATAGGATGCCCATTTCATGCCTTGCTAGTATGGTCGAGGTCCTTAAGGCCTCCTTTGGTTGATATAGAAGAGTTGTTCAGTCACCCCTTTAGTTCCTTGATACAGAAATTTCAATCTAGGTAGAGAATGGAACTTGTCTATGGAGTGGTTCTCCTCACAGATTGAGCTGATCTCTATAAGATTCAATGGACATTCATTTCTAGGGCGCCTTCTGGTGCATCTAGGGTAGAAGACATCTAAGGATATTTCTGCTTCCTCATGCTTCCTCTTGATCTGCATGGTGTCCATTTGTAGAGCAAGGATATGCAACATTTCACTCTTGAAGTCTTCCAACATGTTCTAAATTTCACTTTTTATGGATGTGTTGGAGGAGGGTGAATTGGCCAAATATTACCTAGCCCTACCCTTCTTTCTTTTTGCCCTAGAATGATTTTTGAAAATTGTCTTGATATCATCATAGGGTAACTGATAGATGTCCCCTCTTGACAACATGTTTAGGGTTTGTAGGAGATCTTCCCTGATACCTCTAAGAAGGACTAGCTAAAGTGGTTTAGGATCGAGGGTGTACATAGCCCTTTTGTAGCTGAGTTGGAACCTTTCCTCATAATCTTCCAAAGACTCATCATGTCCCAAGGTCATTCTAAAAATTTCCTCTTTGGTATCGTTGCACCTACAATAATCCTTGTACTTATTGTTGAAGTCTTGTTGCATTTGAGCCCAGGTAGTGATGTTTTCCCCAAGTAACCCCATGAACTAGCGCAAGGTTGCATGTTTGAGGGTGGATGGAAACAATTTCAACTTCTATTCATCAGAGGTATAATCATAAGTTCAGTATATGATAGCAAACTCAAACAAAAAGGTATCTGAGTCCTATAAGGTCAAGCCATGGAAGTGAGGAAGGTAAAAGGGGCTTATGTTTTTCATCCTAACATCTACATTAGTTTCTCTAATGGGAAAAGTACCCTCAGCTCTATTTTAATCTCCTTCTCTCTCTTCAATCCCATTTCTATTTTTAGCCATGGTGTAGGTTGCTGGAATGATCTCTTCTTCTGCTTCCCCAATAGGCTCTTCAAAGATCTCTGGTTGTTTGCCTAATGGATCCTCTAGCTCAAAACCACCGATGAAGAGGGAAGGTTGGTTGTTAGATGCGGTTGGGGTATTTGCCAAAAATTTCCCTAAGTTGTCTTTACTCCTACAAGGCATGAAAGGAATTTGTTTTCTTCATGGTCTTTTTTAGAATTACATGCAAAACAGAAAGAAAGTGAAGATTGCAACTATTTGCTAAAATGGAACTACTTGCATAATTGGAAAGAAAGCAAAGTTTGCGACTATTTGTTGAATGGAAGAAAAAAAGAAAGTAGAAATGAAATCTACTTAGACACCTCCCCGACAATGGTGCAAAAACGTGATGAGCACTAGTATTGTAGCAAGAATGCTGAAACTCCTAGGGCTACTTTAATTCACAACCTGAGGTTCGTACAAACTTGGAGGTGACAATGATGTATATATAGTGGATGCAATGGTCTACTCTTGTCACTTTCCAACTAGGGTGATAAACCGCTAGGTTTTTTCAAACCAATCTTCTATTGACTAGAAGGAGTCTGACTACCAAATGGAAAGGGGAAAATTACTCTTAATGCAGAAAAGGAATGTTGCCTATTTTAGGAAATGAAAGTGTTGAATTAGAAGGTGCTACAAAGTGACATGAAATCATCTAGTTGAGCATCTACACATATTTCTTGCAAAAGAGACCTAACTTAACCTTGCATACAAAATATAGTTATCTAGACTAAATGAGCATGGAATTTTATCTAAGAACTATTGTGACTGTTGCATGCATGTGCTAAGTTAGAAATTGCAGAAAAAGCCTTTTTGATTTTCAGTTTTATGAATGTAAAAGCTAATTTAACCAATTTTTTCTTTGGTAGGGGAGACGGGTATGGGGAAACAGATCTGGAATGGTGTCAAGGGTATGGAAGCTAAGTGGAGGCCTAACCTAAGCTCAGATGACCATGTCTGCTCAATTCAGACTTAAAACAAGCTACTACAGGGTTTCCTGTAGTACTATAGGATGTCCTAGTTCTACTACGGGATGCCCTATTTTACTACAGGTATCTAATGGGGAAATACGGCATAGAGGAGGTTTCACACTACCCAAGGCTCAATCCAAGGCTTCAAGATGGTTGGACTTAGTCAAGGACAATGTACACTTTGCTACAAAACAAGAATTCGGATTAGGGTTTGGTGGACTTTAGCTGCGTAGGTGGAGAAGACTTGGATGAGGCTGGCGAAATGAGCTCTCCCTGCAGATCAGATCGGCCTCCTGCAACAACATACATTCTTTACTTCATTTATGCACAACTCCATTTATATATGGGAAAGATGAGTTGAATTTAAGAAAAACAAAGTTACTAATAACTAATGGCTAATTTTATGAAGGGGAGTGCTTCTAAACTATAGAAAACTCAAAAGACAAAAATGAAAATTGCAGGTACTTCTAAGAAGTTTGGAAACAACGATCTATGCAACAATAGATCCTAAGTTATGCAGTGATCAAATAATAAATTTGTTTTTGGGTTGTGTGAATGGAACCCTCAACCCATGATCCCATAAGGGAGATGAGGCAAAGGCCACTACCACAAGATTTTTTGAAGTATTTACTATCACTATTGTATCATTGATCTATCTATCTACAAATGGCAGGAAAATAAGTAATCATCTAAATACTTGCAGTTTAAACAAAACTGAAATCACTTCAGCCAATTAACTATGAATGTAACCTAAGTATACATGTTCAAAAAGAGGAACCTCTGCTACTAGGGTTGGGCCCTAACCCAAGAGCTTTATCCCTTTGAGTCAACTCAATGTTGTATCATCCAAATACTTGCAGTTTAAACAAAACTAAAATCACTTCAGCAATTAACTATGAATGTAACCTAAGTATACATGTTCAAAAAGAGGAACCTCTGCTACTAGGGTTGGGCCCTAACCCAAGAGCTTTATCCCTTTGAGTCAACTCAATTTAAAGAGAGGACTAAATTGTCCCCATGGTAAAAATTTGGTGTCTTATTTTGATGAAATTTCATATTGCATATATGTGATGAAGTAATGTCTATGCGAAGAAATATTGTAGCATGTTCATATGTGATGATGTTATAAATGTGAGTTGTATGGTGCACATGAAATTTTAGTTGGTAATTATACTTGTGTTAGTATTGAATGTTGGATTTAAGTGGTAAATGCATAGTTTGGGAGTTAGGTACTCATAAGTTGTTCATATCCATTACCATAAACTTCACTAGTGTTGCACGATTAGAGAGCCTCGATGCATGTTAACTAGAGGAGAGCTCAATGGGAATGAAAAAAATCCTCATTTGATAAGTGAAAGAAGATCCAATCTAGATTGGTGAATAGCTAGAGGGAGATTATGGTAAAGACCTGCTAAGATGTGGTGAATGGAATCTAAAATATGGATGTGGTGGGCTCAAATTGAATCCTTGAGATTGTTATTGTTAAGTATCACCCACATCATAACACCAAAGACATGGTGTCAATGACTTGTTGTTTAAGTAGGAGCCACCAAAGGGATCCATCTGTTTTTCACACCCACGAGACAATAGTGTTTTGGGCCTCATACTGGAGCTCTTACCCTAATCCAAGTTGTCAAAAAGTCGAAATAATATCTGATGGGAAATTAGATAGTAATCCATGCAGGTCACCAACCACTAAAGTAACTCTAGGAATAAATTAAGTTACAATGTAGTGGGCATTACAAGTGGATGGGGTTTTATGATAGTTTCATTTAGTGATAAAGTAAAAGAAGGGAAACACAAACAAGTTGTTTGACATGCTTTCATAACTACCCACATAAAAAATCATATCTTTGGAAACTCATGCATATAATAATGTCTCTATGCGATGAAATATTGTATAATTTTCACATTAGATGATGTTATGAATGTGAATTGTATGGTGGACATGAACCTAAAGTTTGGAATTACACTTTTTTTAAGATTGAATGTTGGAATTTGCACACATAATATATCTTACACGTGAATAAGAAGTATAATTACTAGATGCATAGTCTTGGATTCAACTACTCATAATTTGGTCACAACCACTGCGAGGAACCTCGCAAGTGCCACATGATCAGAGGGCCTCAATGTGCCTTAACTCGAGGATCACTCAGCGGGAGTGACACAAACCCTCATTTGATAGGTGAAAAATGATCCAATCTAGATTGGTGAATGGTTGAAGAGCAATTGTGGTAGAGAACTGCTAAGGTGTGGTGAATGGAATCTAAAATATGGATATAGCAAGCTCAAATTGAACCCTTGAGCTTGTTATTATTGAGTATCACCCACATGAAACACCAAAGACATGGTTTCGATGAGTTGTTGTTTGAGAAGGAGCCACCAAGGGGATTCATATGGTTTGCACAACCCACAAGAAAATTGTGATTTGGGCATTATACCATTGGAGCTCTCAAAGTGTGGTTGAAGAATTTTTAGTGTAAGTGTGGTGGTTGCACCTGTGGGAAAATAGGATTCACAGTTAGCGTACAAGACTCATTTGTGGAATGTGGCTAAGGTGAGAGTTTCAACATATGTTTACCAACAAGGAAGGAGAGAAAGACAAGAAAAGAATATTAAATCGTTTAACATGCATGTGGTTTGTTCATGGTTTAGAGTACCACAACGTAAGGACATAGTTCAACTCATAAAAAAAATTCCGTCTCACACATCTATTGGAATTCTCATGTCATAGATTATGAAGAGACATGTAATATCACAAAAATTTGAAGGAGCAATTATTGATATTTGAGATGAAGAGAACAAGATTCAGAATTTTCATGTTCACCCTTTGGTTCAAATAATTACAAATAATTTTGGATATGAGTCACGCAGCTACAAATAATTGCATAAAAAAATTTGGAGAAGCTTGTTGAATTGATATGGATCACATATTTACATACGATTTTGAATAAACATGTGATTACAACAGAAAAGGAGGAAATTGGTAAATCATACCAAAATAAATCCAAAGCTAAAGGCAATCACATTATGCTCTTGACCTATGAGAAATTCCATAATACCAAATATGTGAATAAATACAACCCAAAACACAGAATAAAATGAGAAAAACAACAAGTATTTTATTATTCAAAGATAAAAGCAATGTTCACTTGCCTCTTCGAGGGGGCAACCTCCAACAGATCAGAGCTTGATTACAAAATAAGACTCGATGATATTTTCCTTCTAACTACGACTATTTATAGCTAAATGACCTTCAACAACCTAACAACTAGTGGTCCTTTGCATAACATGGGTTAACAACTTTATTTATTAATTATGGACCATTTGCAACTAATTGTGGTCCCTTTCTTAAATGTGGGTCAACCACGTACAATTATTAATACAGGCTTTATTGACTCTTTAAATAACTATAACTATGACTTGACCCTATTGGGTTTATTAAATAAATAAAGGGGTTAGGGTTGGACCATAACATGCCCTCCCCCATCAAAAGCAATCTTCTCCTCAAGGTTGAAGCTGTGGAAACTGCTAAAGAATAGTGGCTAGTTCCTAGGTCGGATCTTCTAGAGAGGTTTCTTTCCACTTGACGAGGAATTCCTTGATCATGCGACCACGCAGATGTATTTCATGAGTATTAAGGCCCTGTTCAGGTTGGAGCCAGAGTGAACCTTCTTCATCCAATTCAAGTAGACTGGTTTGAATTCTGCAATTGTTCCCCACCACTTTCTTGAGGCATGATACATGGAAGACTGGATGGATTTTTGAAGTTGGTGGCAAGGCCAATTTGTAGGCTACTGCTACAATGCGCTCAAGTATTTGATAAGGTCCATAGAATTTTGGAGCTAATTTATGGCAGCCCTTCTTTTAGCAATATTTGCTTATATGGTTGCAGTCACAAGAATACCTGATCCCCTTCTTGAAATGTGTGCTCTGAATGATGTTGTTTTTCTTGTTGCTTCATTCGATTCTGAGCTTGATGGAGATTACCTTTGAGACAAGCTAGCATGATTGCACGGTTCTGGAGGATTTGATCAATTGCTTGCACCTTAAAGCATCCAGGGATATAAGAAATATCTAAGGGTGGGAGTTGGCCATACACTGCTTCATATGGATTCATCTTGGTGGCTTCGTGATAGTTAGTATTATACCACCATTCAGCTAAAGGTAGCCACTATACCCATTGATGTTGCTTTTCTGAAGTGAAGCACCTTAGGTATGTCTCTAAACATTTGTTGACTGCTTCAATTTGACCATCAGTTTGGGGATGATATGAAGTACTTAATTGGAGTTGGATGCCTTGTAGCTTGAAAATTTCTTACCAAAAGTTACTGTTGAAAGTCAAGTCACGATCAGACATAATGGAAGTGGGTATGCCATGCAGTTTGAAGATTTGGTCCATGAAAGCTTGATCCACCAAAGTGGGGGTAAATGGGTGGAGTAGAGCACAAAAATGAGCATATTTAGAAATTCTGCCCACCACCATCATGATGATTGATTTGTTGCCAGACTCCGAGAGACTAGTAATGAAATCCATAGAAACATCCATCCAGATGGAGGCAGGGATTGGAAATGGTTGTAAGGTTCTTGGTAACTTGAATGTTTCTCCTTTCTGGCATTGACACACATCACATTCAGCTACAAAAGTAAGAATGTCAGTTTTCATTCCCGTTCAAAAGAAAGAACGACGAGTGCGAGCATAAGTCTTCTGAAATCCTGTGTGGCCTGCAGTGGGAGATGAGTGCAACTCTACCAAAATGTGCATTTTGAGGGTGGATGTCAGTTATATAACTACTCGATCCTTGTAGCGGAGAATCTTGTCCTTCCAAGAGTAGCCAACTGAGGAATTAGGATCTGCTCTCAAGTTATTAATGAGTTGGGAGAGAGAGGGGTGTGAAAACCATTCCTTGCAGGATTCTTCAATCCAATCTGGTATGGGAAGAGAGATTGATAGCAAGGTGCTTTCATCCTCAAATTGGTGTGATAAAGCATTCTCTACTACATTGTCACGACCTTTATTGTAAATTATCTCATAATCATATCCCAACATTTTGGCCAACCATTGTTTTTGTGGCGAGGATAGACGTTTCTCCAAAAAATTAAGGCTTTAATGGTCTGTGTAGATTTGGAAACGCCGCCCCAATAAGTATGGTCGTCAGGTATCTACTGCATGTAAGATGGCCATCATCTCTTTCTCATAGGTAGATTTTCCCATATGTTTTCCACTTAGTTGTTGGCTGGTGAAAGCCAAGGGTCGACCTTCCTACATTAAGACAACACCAATACTAGTACTTGAAGCATCATATTCAATCACAAAAGGTTTGGTGAAGTCGGGTAGTGCCAATACTGGAGTGGAACACATGGCCTGTTTGAGAGCCACAAATGCATGTTGTGTTGCATCAGTCCAGAGGAATGAATTTTTCTTTAGAAGGTTAGTGAGGGGT
The DNA here is from genome assembly GCA_000404065.3 of Pinus taeda. Classification (NCBI taxonomy): domain Eukaryota; kingdom Viridiplantae; phylum Streptophyta; class Pinopsida; order Pinales; family Pinaceae; genus Pinus; species Pinus taeda. The sequence goes on from APFE030807924.1 coordinate 7,553, forward strand.
CTAGCAACGCGACCATAATTGCAGACAAATTTGCGATAGTAGCCTGTGAGACCCAAGAATCCCCTCAAACTCTTCAAGGTTTTTAGTTGGGGCCAATCTTGCATTGCCTATATCTTTTTGGGATCAACCTTGACACCTTCACAACCCACAATGTGTCCCAAATACTTGACTTCTTCCACGCCAAAATAGAACTTGGACAAGCTGACAGATAATTTGTGATTCCGGAATAGTTGCAAGATCAGGTCTACATGCTAAAGATGTTTTTCTCAAGTTAGGATGTAGATGAGAATGCCATCAAAGAAAACGAGTACAAATTTTCGGAGATATGGTTTCAACAGGTGATTCATGAGGCTTTGAAAGGGAGATGGGCATTACAAAGATCAAATGACCTGACCAAGAATTCATAATGGCCTTCATGAGTTTAGAAAGCAGTCTTGTGAATATCTACTTATTTCATGCGTATTTAGTGATAGCCAGAGTGAAGATCTAGCTCAGTAAATAATTAAGCACCATGTAGTTCATCAAGTAGATCATCAACAACCGGGATAGGGACTTTTTCTTTGATAGTGAGCTTGTTGAGGGCCCGAACGTTTGGACACATGCGCCATTCCCCATATTTCTTCAGCACCATGACCACTGGTGATGAATAAGGAGTGATGCTAGGATGAATAACACAGGCTTCAAGGAGTTCCCTAATGATTTTTTCAATTTCATTCTTTTGGGCGAAAGGATATCGATATGGATGCACATTCAGCAATTGTGCCTCTGGGACCAAAGTGATGCTATGATCATGTTCCCCTCTAGAGGGTGGAAGCTCTTTAGTTTTGTCAAATACCTGTTGGTGGCAGTTTAAGACCTATTGCATCTCTGGATGAATATGAAGAGTAGTGGATTTTATGGCCTGGATGGCATTAAACTGGGCGATAACTCCATGATGGCCCTTTTTCAACAACTTTTCCATTCAATGTTAGCTTATGATAGAAGGAGAACCTGCCTGGAGTCCACAGAGTGTATGCATGTGGTCATTCTGCTTAAAGCTCATATATAAATCCTATAAATCCATTGTGATTGGGCCTAGTGTGCAAAGCCATTCAACACCCAAGTCAATGTCACAACCACCCATGTTAATCGCAAACATGTGGGTCTTTAGGTGGTAGTATCCGATCTGAAGTTTTATATTTCCACAGCGGCCTTCACATTTCATTTTCCCCCCTTTAGCAATAAGGACCTGGAAATTAGAGACTGCCCTTACAAAACAATGAACATCTTCGGCGACTCAGTAATGGATAAAGTTATGAGTGCTGCCACTATCAATCAATACTACTATAGAGTGATTTTTAAGAAAGCCTCTGATTTTGAGAGTTTGGGGTGCAGAAATGCCCGTCAAATCATGTAGCGAGATAATTGGTTCCTTAGGCGTAGCTGTGAGCTCATTGTCCTATTGGGTTTCCTCAACTTCGTCCTCTAATCCCCCAAGGGGCAGGGCTTCCTCAGATGAGGTGTGATCAATAATATCAATTTGAAAGAATTTTGGTTCCTTGCATTTATGCCCCGAGGAGTATTTGTCGTCACAGTAGTAGCACAATCTTGTTTTCTTCTTTCAACCATTTCTGCTAGAGACACCTTTTGAACCTTAAGTGATTGGGTAGGGCCTTGAGCCTAGGTGGAGCATCCCTTGGCTAAGAAATTTGGACGAGTCGACTAGGTAGCTAAATCACGTTCCACTTCAACAGCCTTTGTGCAAGCATCTATCCATGTAGGGGGGTGGTGCATCTGAACATGTGCTTGGATGTCTTCTTTGAGACCACCTATAAAACATTCCAAGTAGAATTCATCTCCTATACCTTCTGTTCGGATGGCCAATGTCTCAAAGGCTGTAATGTAGTCTTTTACTGTGTATGTCTATGGAAGCTTAGTAAGACGACCCAAAAAATTAGATTTTCTGTCAAAGCAGTCACAAAGGATTTTGAGAACACCTACCAAGTTATGTTCCCGAGATAGCATTTTTGATGCCACTGCCACCATTTCGATCTCTCTTGGTCCAAGTAAAGGGCTCCCACACGTAGCTTAGTTGGATCATCACAGATATCATTTAGAATGAAATATTTTTCCATTTGTGCTACCCATACTACCGAATTAGAGCCTTCAAATTTATACATGTCCATCCTGGGTGGGCAAGGGACGGAATGTTGGTTATTTCCATGGAAGTGAATATGATGCTTAGATTCTCCTTCAAGGTGTTCATCCATATCATGTGTCTCCTATGCAACCCCAACGTGCTCGTATTGAATTGTGCAATGAATTATGTAATTTTCTGAAAATCTTCCTGGAAAGTATCCAACCTTTTTTCAAGGCACTCGATCTTCTCGTTGGCCATGACTTGAGCTTTGGTTTCTACCATACACAAATCTCGGTCACTTGACATCACTTTGAAAAAATTTGGGACCACCAGAAAATTGAAGCTGACAAGTGAATGGTACCACTACGATCAGCTTGTCGTCTTGAATCTTATGGGCTAAGTCTCTTGTAAGTGTCCCCGGCGTCTATTTTTTTTATTTTTTATTTTCACTCCAAACGGGGTTTTACTCCCCGTTGATCAATATTGTAGTGGCCAAATTCCAGAAAACTTGATCCTGCCCAATGCCCTGTGAAAATCAGGCCCGGACTATAGCAGCCACAAGCCTTACTGTGCAGAGGGTCAAACCTGCTTGTGAAACCCCAACGACTGAATGTGAGTTGGACTACGGCGACAGAACCCCAACTAGTGGATCTTATTGGTGCGGCATCGACAAAACCCTAACTGCTAGATTTGAATTATACTATGGTGGTAGAACCCCAACTGGTGGATTTGATTGTTGTGGTGGCAATAGAACCCCAACTGCTAGATCTGAATCGTACTATAGTGGTAGAACCCCAACTGGTGGATCTGATCTTGCAACTAAGATAATGGGAAATCTCTAGAGAGTCGAGGGAACTATGGTCACAAAGGAGTGTCAGGTGCTACAGATTGCAATATACATCAGGGTCCAACAATAGTACTCAACCCAATCTTTCAGGGCACTAAATAAGGAGGATCAATTGTACCCTTAGTGGTACTACTTGACTACTCTATCGTACACACAAGTAATCTCCCCAAGTGTTGTTCTTAGTGTATTGTAGTAGCAATATGGCCGGCGGCTTATCTAAGGCAAGGTTTCAGGTGAGCCTAGGGGGCTTTCAATATACCCAGAGGGTACATGGAAGGCAGTTCATGCACAGTGTTAGTGTCAGTATCTCCATCCCTCCGTCAGAGATCAAATCCTCTTGTTGCATTGCATGTTAGGTGTCTCGCTCACTCAGCTAAATTTCATTAGGAGCATGGATCATCTGATGGTAGTGGGTTGTTGTACATTTTCCCTCATGTCCTTTACCTGCTAGCCTATTTCCTTTCATCAAGATCATCTGCAGTTACTTTTTGTCATTAAAATTCCAAGAGTCATTCTTTTAGGGTTTCGCTTTCATTAGGTCTAGGTTTTCATCAAAAAAGTCTCCAAAATGTCCAATAACAGTCAGAAGGCACATGAGGAGGTTCTAGTACCAATAAATTTCATAATTAATTGCTCAGAAATGTGTTTTTCCTTAAAACTCTGCTTTGAGGAAAAATAGAGTATTTTAGGTTTTATTGTATTAATTCATGCATTTTCAATTCTCTTGTATGTAAATCACATCAGTGGCAACCCTAGTCTCCTTCCCAAGCCTCAATAGCTCCATCCCCTGTAAAGCAAACAAAAATCAAGAAAAATCAAGTCATTCAGTTCATCAAAAGGCTCAAATAAAGTGAAAAGCTCAAAAAGCAGAGTTGGAAAGTAAGTCATATTGCAAACATTATAAAAGTGTGTCTTTATGAATCAAAAATTAAAAAGCTCCTTGTATATAAATCATTTTCTCAATTCAAAATCTCATTTGCATTCAAGAAACAAGGTTGAGCAAAGTGAAGGCCGTGTTTAAGCAAAGGGAGTGAAATTTGGAGAAAACTATGTAAAATTGTGGGCGCGGTGCACTAGGTGAGTGGCACGGTGCATACAAGAGGCGCGGCGCATAGGTCCGCGATCTTCAGTGTTATTTTGTTTTGGCGTGGCGCACATAGAAGGTGTGGCGTGTTGGGTTTGAGGCACGGCGCATAGAGCTACCAAGCCTGATTCATTTAAAAACTCCCTCAAATTGCCAAAATCACTCAAGTCTTCTAGTTTGCAAGTAAGTTAAGGTCTCTTCCTTGCTAGTGAAGGAGTTTTCCTTAAAGTTTATGGTGGTTATGTAAAAGAAAAATAAAACCCTACCTCCTTGCCATTTCTCAAAAAATATTGCTTAGGGTTTGTACTTGTCATTTTATTGCCAAGTTTTTTCTTCCACTCCTTCATTTTTTCACTCTTTCATTCATTTTCTCACCTTATCCACCCATTCCCCAACTCCCATATTCAGTCATCCCTATCCCCAATCCCCATTTTCCCAAATCCTAACTAGAAATCCCTAAACCCTAAATTGTTGTCCCTAAAGCTTACATATCACTCCCTAATCCCTTGTTTCCCAAACAAAACCCTGTCCTAACAGGCCCAAAATCCCTCATATTCTCTCCCTCCACAGTCCCCCATATACTTTTCCCTTGGTGGCAGAAAATTAAAAACACCATAAATTTCCTACTACTCACTAAGAAAACTCACTCACTAGCAAAAATGGAGTCTAATCCTTCATATGACCATGACGAAGAGACACACAGTGACTCTCCTACAGAGGTACATGCACCAAGGAGGCCTCATAAGGGTGGCAAACATATACGAGAGGAACCTACTACCCTTACTCAACTACAAGCATGCCCTCTCGCCATCACATGCTTCCAACACCAATCCTGCTATGAGTTCTATGAGTTGGTTGCTAGAGTCTAATAACATCATGAGTTGGCCCGATTGTTTATGCTTCATTTACATAATGGTCAAGCCACTCTAGCTGGTGTAACATTCACTTTAACACCAAAGTCTATTTCTCTAGCCACTGGCATTCCTAATATTGGAGAGCAATGGAATAAGAGGCAACAAATTGACAGGCAACATTATGAACCATACATCAAATCCAGTTATTTGAGACAAATCAGTAGAGTTTTTCCCTTTCAGTACTTGAAAGATTCATATGCTCCTTTGATGAAATTGATAATGAAATATTTCAGCTGTGAGGGCCGGTTTTCTCGCCTATATGCCTACCATATCAGACTATTGATGCACTTTACTAGGGTGAGAATGACGAATCTCCCCTACTTCATGTGCCAAAACATTGAGAAGATGACCACCCTAGTACAACAAAAGACTCCTCAGTAGCAGCTCAACAGTATATATCATTTTGCTCTCATTAAGATTGTGGTCATGCATCAATTTGGTTTGCAGGGCATCACTTGGGAGGATTTCATTTCTCGTGAGTTCTTCACAGCTCCTCAAGGACCTCCATAGGTTTTTCATAAGACAGGTGGATCTTCACATCAGTATGAGGGTCATGAGACACAAACCGCTAGTATGCCAGTGTCTATCACCTATCAAAAGGGCACTAGATGGTTGTTTGCAGCAGTAAAGCAAGTATTATCTCCACCCAGGGTGGAAGGGGTCTTGCTTCCTTCATCAGCACAACAGGTTCGGGAAAAATGCAAGACGCCATTACAGGATGAGGGGCCTTCAAGTGAGCAGGAGACTAATTTCATTCTCATTGAGGACGATGATACTGATTTGGGCCCACAAAGCTCAAAACTCAAAGAGGTCATCTAGGAGCAACAGACGGATACCAATGCTTTGTCCCTTAACTTGGAATGAGCTAAGTGGATAATAAATTACCTAGAGCAAAGAAACAAGCAACTTGAGGATCAGCAAGCAATTATGGAGTTGCAAAACATACGAGAGAACTGCCAAGCTGCCAAAAGGAGGAAGGTGGAGCTCACATCACTAGAGCAAGAAGTTAATGCCGATCGAGAATCATGGCTTGAAATAGTTAATATCCACTTCGAAAGGTTGTTGGAGAAGGCCAACAGGGAGAAGACATTGTTGAGGCATATGGCTTATCATTACATAGAGAGAAACAAAGTCTGTAAGGCAAGAATCGGGAGCTTGAAAGCAAAGTTAAAGAGGGTATTGAGGAGGCGAAAGGAGCATGATAGAATTCAAATAATGGCTGAGGTTTCCTTGGCCCAACATATCTCTTGATGGAGAAGACTCAGCCCAAATTTAAAAAAAAATGGGACACTTTTTGTGTTTTTGGAATTTTTGGCACAAAAAATAGAATTTTCTGCCCCATGCGCCACACCACCTGGCGCTCGCTTTTTATGGGAGCCTCCAAATGACAAAAAATCAGCATTTTTGGGTTTGGCATGAAAAAATATGCCTTCCTACCAATGGCCAAGAAATTTTGACAGGTTTGGAGCCTTCAAAAAGGTCAAAAACACTCAAAAAATGACCTTACTGCCCCTTTGACACACAGGTAGCAGTGTTGGGAGAATTTAGTTTTGGAGGGGCAAATGGAGGCCAAATTCAAAAATTCCACTTGGGTTGGAAAGTAGACAGGAAGACCTTTCCAAAAAACACACTTGGAACAAATTTGGACATCGGGAAGGCCTCCAAAAGTGGTTGTAAACAGGCGCTACGCATAGGGAAATCAGCGCAGCGCATTGGGTAAATTCTGCTCAGTTTGACCAAGAATACTCTGTTTTTTGCCTAGCTTCTTGACAGTTTGACTTTTCTCCTTCTTAATTCAAAATTATGATGTAATTTAATGTAAATGGATGGATCTTGATGTAATTATGTCAATTTTTCACTCATGGAGGTAGATTCATCTATCAAAAAGTTGTTGGCAACTGAATGAATTAGTTCCCTAGTTTCTAAAGGCAAGTTGTTCCACTGCCTAATTTCTAGTTCTCAGTTTAGAATTAGTTGGAACAACTCCTAAACTTATGAGCTTGACCCCTAGAGGATAGGATGATTTATGATTTGTCTATATCTTGTGATTTTTTAGCCATTAGCATGGTTGGACTTTTGAGAGCGTAAGGAGCTTCATTGTATACTCATATCAATAGTTTTGGCTAAGGAATAGAGACCAAGGTTTGCAGCACTCTTTGGGATTCATGTGGAATTTTGCTTTGGTACAGTTCTTTCTTCTGTAATTGTGAATTTACTTATGTGTTATGTATGCCATTATCTATCTTGCTTCTTCTTAACTAAATCAAACAAGGGAAAGGGTAGAATCCATTGAAATTGTAGTGCTCTATCTAGGGTTTGCTTTAGCTTTTGATTTTTTCAGCTGTTTGAAGAGGATCCCTAAGTTTTCTTGCCTTCTTCAACTCCTCACCTGTCTAAACTCTCCATCTCATTCAATTTGAAGTGCCAAAATCTGTTGTCTACCTTGCCCCATTGAGATCTCTACAAAACTGAGCCTTATTCCCTTCACCCAAAATCTGCCTTTCCATTTGAGCCAGCAAAACATCTTTAAATTCAATCAAACTCATTTACATACATCCCTAGCCTAAAATCAGTCAGCATATTAGTCATCTCAAGCCCTCATCGATCATATTTTGCTGAGATTGACCAGGAGAGAGCCCTCTCCCGACCTGGTAGGGCTAGCTACTAGGTTAAGCGTGGTTCGATGTTGTCCTAGATCCTACCTTTCTCAGCCTGAGGTAGATTTAGGCACTAACACACAGTTCTGTCTAATGCGCTACTACTCAAAGGGGTACCCATAGGGGTTACAAGGGAGTCCAACAAGCATGATCACATCTTGTATTTCCTGCGTGCATGCCTCCCCAAGTCCGCAAGTTTATGCGCTCAATGACAAATCACGTGGTTTAGAGATGCCAGAACACGTCTCTAGCCTAAAAAAAAAAAATCTTCCAAAAATGGAGGTACCACTAGCCCTAGAAAGTGCTCTGATACCACTTGTTATGCTATTGACCTGTGAGAATTTACAGAATACCAAATATGCTTAGAAATACAACCTAGAACACAGAATAAAATGAGAAAAGCGTCAAGTATTTTATTATTCTAAGATAAAAGCAATGTTCACTTGCCTCTTCGAGGGGGCAACCTCTAGCAAAGCAGAGCTCGATTAAAAAATAAGACTTGATGATCTTTCCCTTCTAACTATGACTATTTATAGCTAAATGACCTTCAACAACCTAACGACCAGTGGTCCTTTGCATAACATGGGTTAACCACTTTATTTATTAATTATGGCCCATTTGCAACTAACTATGGTCCCTTTCTTAAATGCGGGTCAACCACTTACAATTATTAATACGGGCTTTATTGACTCTTTAACTAACTATAACTTTGACTCGACCCTATTGTGTTTATTACATAAATAAAGGGGTTAAGGTTGGAGCCTAACAAATCCAAACATCTATCGGGTTGAGTCCTTTCTATTTATATCATTTAATAAATGTATGCATGGAAGCCAAAGTTATGGGGATCAATGTTTCATTGTGTGGAGCTTTCTTGTGCGGAGCTTACAATGAAAATAAAAATTGTGTGGAGGAAGCTTCTTCTGTGTAGTGAAAGTTGCGCACAATGAAACATTGACTATGACCAAATCAAATTTATTTATTAAGAAATTCTATGAATTTCTAAAAACAGCAAGGATTTATGATACAATAAATTTTTTTCTAAAGTTGAAAGCAAAATCTCATAATACATTAAACTATCGGTTTTTATTTTCAAAGTGAAACTTCCTCTACACTTCCACATTCTGCACAATCACATATTGCAATGACAACTGAAGAAAATCCTAATACCTATCAGGTTGAGTCCCTGCTATTCATATCATTCAATGAATGCATGCAGGGAAGCCAAAATTGCAAGGATCAATGTTTCATTATGTGGAGTTTTCTTGTGCGTAGCTCTCTTGTGTGGAGCTCTCTTGTGTAGAGATTATAATGAAAGATTTCAATGTGTAGAGGAAGATTCCTCTGCAGAGTGAAAGGTCTACACAATTATAACCTACCCCATTAATTTTTTTTCTAACTATTCACCTTGGAATATATATTAAAAATTATAGGTTAGAGTAATCTAATGTGTCATTTGATACTAATATTGTACATATTTTTATAGTTTACCATGGAATGGAGATTCATTACCAATGTATTATAATATCTCCCTCACTCTCAAATTTTCAACGTTAAGTCTTTTGGGTGTGATCACCCTACATTTGATATCCAAGAGATATATGCTTATGATGATTATTTGAATTCGGATGATGGTCTAGACCCAGTTTGATAGTCAACCTTATATATGTGTGTATTTAAGTATATTCAAACATGTATGTTCCACTATATCCATATATTATGAAGACATGATAAACCTATATGTGTGTATTTAAGTATATTCAAACATGTATGTTCCACTATATCCATATATTATGAAGACATGATAAACCTCTTTGAAATCCATTTCAAACATTCTAGATAATCCAAATGTTCAACATTGCGAGTTGTTAGGTCTCCTCCTGCCTGGGTAATGGTGCAAACCCTAGGATATACAGTCCAAGAGGGCTAATTTGATCCAACAGTGGATTTTGAGAGGAGAGAACTTATCGAAGTAACCACCCTCCCTCTCTCTCACGTAGTCTAGTTCATTCGACTCCTCACTCAATAAGGGTTTACTTTGCAATGGCAGGAAGGTTTCTTGGTTCGGTTTTGTTTTCTCTACGAACTGGAATTACACTAGGTACTCATCTGCCATGGTTTGTAACTATACCACCATTTGTCTCTCAATATATTATCCATTCTTCTTTATAATTTGTATTTTTCCTTGGGTAAATTAATGGAAAAAGTGTTTTTTTAATTACAGGTGTGCCATGTTCCCATATGAGAAGTTAACTTAGTATGTGGAGCTCAGGAGCATCATTCGCAAAGGGTATGACTTACCCCATATTTCGGTCAAGCCCATTGGTGAGCTTAAAATCTAAAGTTTCTCTAAATCACTCTTTGAAGGTACATATCCTATAATTTTGACTAACTTTGGCATTGGATTTGTGTGCAGATGGAGCATTTACTATATAAGCATTTCCTACACGCGGGTTTTCTAACCCTAATCCATTTGTTTCTTTTTTGCACTTCTCTTTTTTTTTTAAAGAAATATAAAATACTATCTCATAAAATATTGTCTTTCCTTATGGTTGACAGGTTCGAACCCTTCAACCCTCATGGAAATGGGCTGGTATATTATTGCTTTGGTTTTTGTGAAAGTTTCAAATCTTGACATTATGTGACTTCTTTTCCAAGTATTGGTCGGTGCATCTAAAGTTTGCTTTCTGCTAGCCATAATTTAAATGAAATAGATGACGACCATGTGGCTCTGAATCATTTGTAAGAAATTTTGTTTTATGAACTCGGCCACACATATACAGTATTAAGTATTAAGTATGACCATAGATCATTACTTTTCATAAACTTGTTGGGTTGTTAGCCTTCCCTATTGTGTAATGAATGAAAGTCGAAAAACATTGTTAGCTATTTAGATTGGTTTCTAGTAGACAGTATCAGACACTTTGATAATTACCTCCACAGTTTCCATTGTGTACATGCTGTTAATTAATAGAATGATGTATATTAACCCTAATAAGGGTCTACCTTTTCAACATGGTCCTTGTGTTGTTCTCGCTTGTTAACAGTAGTTATTTCCTATTGCTCTTTTATAGAGATTATTGCCAAGACTCAACTTGTATCATGTAATAGTTTGGTACTAATTTAGGAATTGAAAATTTAACTTGCTCACGACTTAACCTTGACTAACGACATATATGGTTATTAAATGTAAGTACATGCTTAGGGTTTGTTTGTATAAAGTTTTCTATTCAACCCTACACGGTTCCAACTGTTTATTCTTTTATATGTATTGTTGATTTTTTTGGCCATCTTGGTTATGTTAACAATCCTTTCAACAAATAGTTTTTTTATTTATAATTATGATCGTTTATTTAATGATACTTTTAAAGAAACAAATTTCATTGTAGTAGTTACTTATTTCTTGTCATGGTTCTTTGTAATATTTTTATTGTACAAGTATTCAAATAATTCTCCCCTTTATTATCATTTTTTCCTTTATATAAAGAAATGATAAACAAGCAGTATTTGTATTGTTTTTTATGTTCTTCCAAAGTATGTATTAATGAACAATTTGAATTTTTCATTCTTTTTTGACCTGGTTTTAAAACAATTTTAAATTGTATTTATAGTTTGTTTATGGAGTAATCTATGCCGGTCTGGCAATGGACCTGTCTACCCTCTCACATTTTCTTGTTGAGCTAGAATTGCCTCCAACTTGTTGGTTTTCGCTCAGCTTGGCCTCGAGCGAATCTAACTCATCCTTAAGTTAAATATTTTTCTTTGTGGTCTTGTCAACCACTAATTTACCATAGAATTTTAATCTACATCTGATTAAAAGAAAACTTATACCATAGTAACCTACAAAATTAAACTACATCTAGAAAGAACCATGACAAAATACACATATGATATTTATTTGTAATTTAGTTAGGCTACCATGAAAATTCACACAGAAAAAAGACTGCTCCACCCAACCAACGAGTGCAGGTAATTTTTACTAGACTTCCCTCGAGCCAATCTCACTTCCAAAAGAGTCTTCTTGATAGAGACTAAATTAGGTCGACCTAGAGCTTAAAATACCACACCAGGTCCTTCCTATGACTTTCTCAGACTCTCTACAAGTTTGAATGGGAACTCCACTGGCCAACCAACTCAATAATTCCCTTACTGGTAGCGTCCTAGCTTTCCTCAATAATGTCCTATCTAAGGTACTAACTTTTCAATTTCCTCCTTTGATTGCCTAAGGCTTTTTGCTCACACCTTCTTGGCTCACTTTTCCCTAATTGAGATCATTTATCTCTAGGGAGAGGAATAATTGTCCTTTAACTATCTGGTGAGTGAGATTCTCATTTAGCATATTTTTCCTTCTTAATTTCCATGGTTGATCATTACTAATTGCATTAATGAAATTCAAATAAAATTAAACATTTAAGTTTATCACTTATTCATGTAAGGCCTTTCTTTATGGCCTACAATTTACCAAGTCGTTCCAGTAAAAGTAAATAAAATATTTACATTTAATAAAATGTGTATTACCTCAATGAAACATTGACTATGACCAAATCAAATTTAACTTTAACTTGAAGACCAAATCAAATTTATTTATTGATCATTTATATCAATTTCAAAAAACAATAAGGACTTATGATACAATAAATTATTTTGCTAAAGTTGAAAGCAAGATATCATAATACCTTAAACTATGGTTTTTTTCAAAGCATAACTTCCTTTGCACTTTCGCACTCTGCATAATGACATATCACAACGACAATTATTTTTTATCCACATTTTTTCATTATTTAAGAACACTTAGTTTCCTTAATTAATTCTTCTTTTGCACTTTGCATAACGTTAAACAATTAATTAGCAGTAGAGATAGGGATTATTTTGCGTTGCAGCTATTAATCTTGTTTTTATCTTATTATTTGAATTTTATTATGAAATGTGTGAACAATAATAATGATATATGTGTGTGTGTGTGTGTAGTCCATAGATGTCAGAGATCGTTGATCACTATGTCCATGAAATATTTGTACCAGGTAGATTCACTCGAGAGGATCACATCCTATCAATTCAACCACATGGCTGACCTTGAGACTGTTGAGAGAATGGAACTATTTGTATCTTAATAGAAAATGTTCTTTAACAATGAAGGTTCAACCAATTGAGATAACACTCGAGGATTTCATTTCTATGTGGTTCATGGACCCCAAAGATCGTGGACCACTATGTCCATGGAATATTTGTACCAAGCATATCCACCAAAATGGATCACTTCCTACTAGTTCAACTACAATTACAGAGCCTAACCCTGAGGGTATGAACCCAGAACATCTTAAAAGAAAATGTGCTTTAATGACAGGGACTCGATCATTTGAGTTGACCCTGAGAGCTATATATATACATATATCACTTTGAAATTTTTTTATAGATATTTGACTTTTTTATATAGATAAAAATATGAACCATATAAATTTCCTACTATTTTTAAAGTATAAAAAAATAGGTTTTATTTTAATTCAATCTTGTATGATACAAACAAAAGATTTTATCTTACCATTTAAATTTGTATATATATATATATAAATATATATATATATATATTTGTGATTCTAATTATATACATTTACATGTTATTTTACGTGTTATTGGTGGTAAGTTGGAGAGGAAATCACACTAATACAATTTTTATATAAATTTATTTATTAATAAAATTTTGATTTCTACATAAATATTAGGTGATTAAAATTAATCATAATTTAAAAAGTAAAATAATAATAATGTACATTTTATTTAAGACAATATCTAATAATATTAAGGATGGACTTTCTGGGTGAAAACCATGGAGTTATTTTGATTTTATTTAATGTATGGTTTTCTTCCAGAGTTAATTCTAACTTCTAACTAAATATATTTCCCTGAGATATTAAAGATGGACTTTCTGGGTGAAAACCATGAGATTATTTTGATGTATGGTCTTATTCAAGAGTTAATTCTAACTTCTAACTAAATATATTTCCCTAAAATCTTCGATTATTGTGGGATAATTTACCAATGTCAATTAGGCACCTTAATAATTTAACAATGTCATTAGGCACCTTAATATGGGCACTTTGCCATTTAAGATAAAACTCAATTCTCTTTTCAAAAGAATCGTGTGACCAAGCTCTATGTTGGGCACCTCTTCCCGAATACGTCTAAGTAGGAGTAACATCAAATTTTGTGAATATTCCCTACTTTTATGTTAGGGAAAGCAGATTTAATGAACGTTGTAGAGTCGTAATTACTTAGTTAACTATCGCCAATCCACCATGTCTCATCAACAACCAATCAAACCAAGACAATGAAAGTTAGATTCTACCTTAATATTCACATTCACACGGTTGAACAAATTTATGAAATGAAAATTCTATCATATTCAAATTTATATTCACATTCTACCTTAATATTCACATTCACAAGGTTGAACAAATTTATGAAATGGACATTCTATCATATTCAAATTTATATGTAAATTTTGGAGTATGACTATTTTCTTTTTGGAATTTAACCCAAAGAAAAATGAAACTCAAAATGTTTACATCTTTTTTAATAGTAGAAATTAATTAAACACAATCAAGAACCGTAGAGCACCTAAATTTCTGAAATTAATCATCAAAACAATGCCCAAAACCTATTGTTTTTCGAGCGAAATCATCACTTTAATTTAATGTAGTTTTATAATGTAAAATCAAGACTCAATTCAAATCATCAGGTAATTTTATAGTGTAAAATCAAGAATCAATTCATCACAAAAGAATGCGACTCGTCATAGATTTTCATAATATTTACGAAAATTATATATTTCATTGAGAAAAATGACTTAAATGAGGTTTGTTTCGATGGAAGTCGTTCACTTCATAGAAGTCATGAGAGTGTTTCGAATTTGGATGTTGAAAGTTTAAATTTTTAAATTTTTTTTAAATTATATATATTTGATTTAAGAAATAGGATGAATACACTATGGAATTTTATAGAATTTAAAAAATTCAAAATCATATAATTATTTAAAATTTAAATTTAATTTAGAATATGGCACAAATGAATGAAGATGAAGTATTAAAATACAATTTATTAAATTCAGAATTTTAAAATAAACATTATAAGATTAATTAACTATAATTAAATATTTGAAAACAATATTTTAATAAAAAATAAAAAATAATTAATTAATTAAAATATTATTATGGAAAAGAATAAATTAATATATATATTATATATATATATATAATAATATAATATATATATATATATTATATAACTAAAACAATGTAGCGAAAGGAGGTGTAGAACTTCTTTTTTTAACCAATTATAAATTTGTTTTATTATTTTACTTAAATATCAATCAAAATTTTAATAGGTTAAGAGTTGTAAAATGTAATTACTTCGTGGATTGACTTTAGCCTTAATTTTAAATATTCCCACTTGGCCACGTGAGAAGAGAGCATCTAAAGCCTCAACATCACACTTACTTGTTTTTAGTAAAGTAGCTACTGGTTCTGATGACTTACTATGGCCCGAACGTTACAGAGCTTATTGGAGAATGAACAGCAAGTACAAAAATTAGTAGAAACCCCAGTAGAACTGGTACGATTCAATTCAGAGGGGAAGGAAACCGCCTTCTTCTTGTTTGCTGGGCTCCGGCCTGCTTGACGTTAGGAAAGCAAGGGCCGACCATCCTCCTATCCCTGAGCCCTCATGGCCAATGAGGCTTATATATCCATTTATGGTGTGAGGCCCTTGTTTTCCTCCCTTGATTATGGTTTAATGCCTTGAGACCCATCCTTAATGTGTTCCAATCATCCCCATATACAAGTTGTATAGATCCACTTTAAATTGTTTATTTTCTAGTTCATGCCCATGACCACATTTATTAGCTCAAGAATGAAAAATTAAGGTGTAATCCTCTCAATTTCTTCTTATCAATGGCTTGATACCCATCCCTTGTGGACAATACTTTCTATTTTCTTCAATACTCCACTCTAAGGATCTCTAATACAAGGCATGTTTTGTGTTTTGATGCCCTTTCCATTCCTATTGGCCCCTAGAAGCCCTCATCTAATGCCTAAGGGGCTTAATTTCCTTCCATTATCATTAACAAGGCCTTGGGACCCATAGATATGATGTGAGTCATTATAGGAACAACCATATTCCACTTAGAGGTTAAATATTCCTTTTAGAGGGTCTATGTGATGGCCTGAATACTTTATCATTACCCATTAACTCTAGAAGCTTTATTTGGAGTATAATTCCCTTTCCCTCCTTTGCTTACAATGATCAAGTCATAAAAACCCATCCCTTATGTGAAAACCCTATTAATAGCATCCATAAAACTATTGGAGGCCAAATATCCTCATTAGAAGGATGATGTGCTAGTTTGAGATGTCAAACATGGCATAAACATTCATTTTCTATTATTTTGAAGAAAAAGTAAAAGTAATATAATTATATATATATAATATATATGATATAGATATTATATAATATATGTATAAAATATCATATAATAAACATGTAGAGATCTTTAAGGCCTTTTAAACAAGATGTGTTATTAGTTCATGTATGTTCTTCATGAGAATGTACATTCATGTGCACGCTTAATGGGAACACTTCATCATAGTCTATGTAGAAATTAGGAAGTCACCAAAGCTATTATAAAAAAATGCATTTGCACTCCTATGTAAACACATTCCTAAATATTACATTGTCAATTTTCCGATCATCAACCTCATGTGAGCACCTCTTAAGTATCAAGAAAAATGCATTTTAAAACTAACTCATGTGAGCACCTCTTAAGTATAAAGAAAGAGGCATTTTTAAACTAACTCGTATCTTTATCAATTTAGATCTACCTTTTCTAAATGTATATTTACGCTTTTTAGGTATAACACAAATTAGATCTACCTTTTCTCCTTAAAAAATTAGAATCTTACAATATAGATACTTATTAAATAAAACTTAGATACATTAAATACAAAAACAATCTTAATACTTTAAATGATCTTTAGTATAGAAATTTATGTGAACATGAATTTCAATTTTAATAATCCTTTAAATCACAATTTAGCAAGGAATAATTGAAATGTGAATAGACATTAAGTACAACATAGATATATAATCAAGAACAAAAGAAAAATGAAATCTCGATGACAGTGTGTTTCCAAAACATTAAAGGTTAAAAAAACGAAGGTAGGTTAGCTAGTAGGAAAAATAAATGACGGAAGTTTAACAAAAATCAATGTACATATATTGATGATGAAATTGATTAATTTTTATTTTATACTATTTAAAATTTGAAATTATATTTTTTGTGTTAAAATTTAATAATAATAATTTAATTAATTTAAATTATATATATATATATATATATATATATAATATATATATATATATATATATAAATATAAATTAATTAAAAATAGTTTAATGGATAATGGTTATGTTATATAAAATATAAGATTATGGTTCAAATCTCTAGTGTATTAAATTAATTGAAAATATATGATATATGGTTCAAAATATTAGTGTACAAATTAAATGATAAAAAAATATAATTATAAAAATAATTGAATAATAATAATTAAAAAAAATCAATTTTGTGAAAAATAATAATTTAATATGTATATGAGATAATGACATTGTATTCTTTTTTATGTTTAAATATGGAAAAACCATAATACATTGTTATATATATGATAATGATATTTTATTTCTCTTTATTCTCAAAATGGAAAATCTACTTGTATATAGACAATGATATTGTATTCCTCTTTTCTATATTGTATTAGACAATGATATGTATTTTTCTTTATTCTTAATTATGAAAATCCACATAATTTTCTTTATTTCTAATTATAAAAAACCCACATACATTATTATATTCATAATTAGGGCGTTATATTCATTTAAAAAAAAAAAACTCCAGCTATAATAATAATAATAAAAAATATTCTCTAGCTATAATAAAAAATAATAAGTGAGTAGATGTTTTATAACCTATATTTTTCAAAAATATTTTAAAATAATGATATACTCTTCATCTATCTCATAAAAAAAAATTAATGTTGTTAAAATAAAATATACAATTTGAGTTATGAAAATATGTTAATCTAAATTAATATTAATATAAATACTATAATTTAATAATGGCAAAAAAATAGCTCAATACATATATTATGTAATCCTCATTAACATTTAAAATTAAATTAAAATTAAAAAAAAAAAAATTATTACACATATTTTTGGCACCTAAACATGGATCTATACTGATTCATAATTATGGAAAATCCACATTGTTATGATGACACTCATTTGCAATGTTGATAGGTATCAAAGTAAACCTAAGTAGGGTATCCAATGTTGATAGGTATCCAAGTAGACCTAAGTCTGCTAAACCAAATGGAGAGAGGTTAAAAATAAATAAATAATAATCTAATTAAAAAATAAAAAACGCGGGCACGTATTGTCTAGGTCCGCAACTAGTTGGAGCTCGTTAGTACATTGGTGACCAACTAGTGTCCATCCACCCTCTATTATTGTTATCTCTACCATGGCTTCCCTTACGACCCACCTCCCTCTCCATCCATCTGCAACTTGCTCCTATGAATTCCTATCTCCAGTAACTAACCAAACATAGAGAAGCCGACCTATTTCTCTTCTTTGTTCCTTCTTATTCATCAACTCATAGCGGTACCTCTTATTGTGAGGGCATGACTACTGCCCGAAGCGAGCTCGAAAATGCAGTAATCCTAGTTGGAGATCGCTATCAAATTGGTCGAGACTATTGGCTCATCCCATAACTTCGCAACGACAAATAATAATCAAATTATTATAAATGAAAACAAAAATCTAAACCAAAATGGAGAGAGTTTCCAGAAAAAAGAAAGTAAATAATCAAATGATTATAAATAAAAACAAAAAAGTTAAACCAAATAGAGAGAGGTTCCAGAAAAAAAGAAAGAAAGTAAATAATCAAACTTCAAAAAAGCTAAAAAAGTAGTGTAGGTGGTTTATATATAGATAATTAGGGTAGCAACCATCTTTGCATATACTTTTTCTTCTTATTACTTGTGTTTGTTTCAATAGCATAAATTGGAGGAGATATTCAGGCAGAAGAAGGCCATATGTCCCAGACGTAAATCTTGGGAATATTGCAGGTTTAGGTATATGAATGACAAGAACTCCACTCTGGGTGGAAAACTCTATAACACTTCTTTACACTCGCCTTCAATAGTTCCTATGCCATTGCTTAAGATGCCAACATGCCCACACAACTGCATCATTGCTTCTCCTAATTGGATGAGTTCATGTGATCCAAAGGTAATTATTGCAGTACAATATTGCATGCACAACATCTTCAGATATTTATTATTGCACGGTTATGGGAGGAGCCTTCCAGAGAGCGCATGGACAAGTTTGTTGTGAAATGAAAGCTGGATTAACTAGGTTGCAATCCTATGGAACACATTTTTGTGGTATCCAGAAAGGAATGTCATGTACTCATGTTGTAGGTTTTTGAACTCATGCAACAATATTATGAAAGAAGGTACATGTTTTGGAACGCAAGGGAAGTGGGCACAGTGTTATACGGGAATAGTGTCCACACGGATGCTGCTATTCGCACTAAGATGGGTGGCTATCTTAGAAACAAACAATCAAAATATACTATTGATTCCTTTTATGAAAATAGATGAGAGGAGAACCAAGAGGGCCAACTTGAGTCTTGCGCTCGATTCCCTCTCTTTCTTGATAGATTTTTTTCGCTCGCTCTTTGTCTGCTCAGCTTCAAAAGGACCTGGAGAATCACAGCAACATACTACTATGCAAGAAACAAGGATCTAAATTCACAAATAATGCAGGATCAGATGTACATTAATCATATACAAGCATAAGTACACCAGCATATGGAAGGAAACAAGAATAGCTTTATTCAGATAAAAAAGTAGCAAGAGGATTACAACCATAAGCAGCTCTGACCCAGCATCATCCTCCAGCTAAGAAGCCCTTCTTTCACCTCAAGCAAAACAAAATCACCCAACACTGTGAATGTACACCGAATACCAACAACACTTCTCTATAAGTTACAAAATTCCAGCCTCTGGATCTCTGTGAAGAGGGATCCATATATAGATGATTACAGAGAGGTGAGTCATCTTTAGGGATCTTGATTAGTTTCTTCTCTCTGATAGTTCCTGCTTCCACTTGGAGAATGAAGATCTCTTACTCATCCCTAGTCGAAAATGGAGTGGCAAGTGTCAGAGGGGAGGCTTCTGGAAGATTCCATGATCTTCCACCTCGCATTTTGGTCCCTACCATTTGTCCATTCCCGACCATCGCACCCTACAGAGGATAAAAATGGTATGCATCGCACTCGGTACATTGGGAAGGTGATATGCATCGCACCCTCTGCATGGAGCTTTCAGTATGGTCCAGTTTTGACCATTTATGAGCAGTTTTCAGTGGAGAACTTCTGGGAGA
>APFE030807926.1:0-20011 GCA_000404065.3 Pinus taeda
ATTTCGGGAGCATGCTCCCTGCAAAAAAAAACGCTTCTAGTTTTTTGGGAGCATTTAGTCTTTTTTGCAATTTTTTTTTGCAGTAACATTCCCAATGCAATTTTTTTCAAAGAAACAAATAATTTTTTAGTGGGGCAACCCAATGATCAAGCCTATGGCCCTAGTATTGATATGCGATTCATGGTAATGTTAAATTCTTAATGTTTATTTTCATCATTTTACTTAAATTTTTAACGTTACCATGAAATGACTCAGGATGTTTGAGAGTGGTTCCGACGTCATTAGATTTCATATGGGGAAAGTAGAATTTTAGATCTCATTCAAAACCCACCAGACTTCACTGTTTTTCAGGATTTCAAGATTGGGGGGATTCCAATGTTTCCATTGGATTTTGTCATGTATTAGGGTATGGAACTTGTATTTAATCAAGAGCATCAATCCCTCCATGTATCTTGATGTTAGTGACATTGGTTGTCGAACTCCTCTATCATGCCCTCCTAAAAATGTATGCATCACTCAAACAAAATCTTGACTTGACATGCTATGTTTTTTCTAGGTTATGTTAATGCTTAGAGGGTGGTATTAACGACAAAGGTCCCTATACAGATCTAAAGGTGATGACAAACATACCTCTAGATATTAATGCTTATAGGGTGATATTAGTGACAAAGGTCTTGATTTTCCAACAAGATTAAAAAGTTAGACAATTCTCGTGGCAGCAAGAGGCCCAAGTATTAGCAATAGATAATAGATTTACTTGTCTTTTCTAGTTTCTAGTAGTTATTATAACTATGGACTCTTTCATATTTATTATGATATTTTTTCTAAACAATATATGACAATTTAAGTTTGAAGTTTGAAGTTGGCAATTATACCTCATTAGTAATGGATAATGAATATGATACTTCAAAGTTGAAAGTTGTTTCATTTCATTTCATGTTAGATATTATTTGTTGTAATGATTACACTTAGCTTACAAGTACAACTTTAGTGATCAATGATGTTAATGTTATATATTGAATTTTGAAAGCTTGAAACTTTAAGATTGATGAATCATAAGACTCAATATGGTGTATGTTACTATGTTACTCACTTGTGGACGCGGTTGATGAAGATTATAACTTCTAGATGATTGTTGTTATATGGTCCAATCTATGATTTTTATGTTTTTTAGATCTAATTCATCATTCTACATGCTTTTGTTGACATATATGCATCAAAATATACAAAAATATATATATTATATAAAAAATCGCTCCCCGAATTGCTCCAAAACCAGGAGCCTCTGAAAATGCCACTCCCGCTCCCGCTCCCAAGTAACCTTAGGTCAGAATGGACCAATTGAAGAATATTGGAAGTTTGACTTTCACTCGAAGGGAATGGTCCCCTTGTAAGTTTCCCAACTGTACAACCCTGACAAACAACTTCATGATTCAGATTGAAGAGAAGTGTCACAAGACATGGCCCCCAATGGACTTCCTCCAACTTGATAAAGACCATCAACCCTAAATCCAAGTGTAAATGCATCTTTAGGATTTCTTTGACATACCTTTCCATCAATGAATGCTACCTTGAAGCCTTTATTTTCCATCGTAGAAATAGATACCAGGTTCTTCTTCAAATCGGGCACATATAATACTTCTTGTAGATGAATGGTTTGACCTTGATTCAAGTAAAGAGTGACAATAACTATTCCTTTCACGAGATAGGTGGCATTATCTCCAAGTATTATTTGCAAGTTAGTCTTCTTTTCAACAAAATTTGAGAGGGCCTCTTTGTCCCTAGTGAAGTGCCTAGAGGCTCCACTATCAATCAACCAATGATCCAATGTATCCAGATGAGAGGCGGTAGATAAAGCGGAAATAAGATAAAATTAATTTTGTTTTTCTACAACATTACTTTTCTCATACTTGGAATTTCTTGATCTTCTGGGAGGACGACCATTTCCATATCAAGCAGTGGGAGCATTCCTCTTTCATTTGTTGTTGAACTTCTTGTTCCTTTGATTGTCATTGCCTTTGTAGTTGTTGTGGTTGTTGTCATCATCTCTTGGAGTATCCTTCTTGTGAGGATACTCTCTAGCATAGTGGCCAAACCTGTTGCAATTGTAACATCTTCCTTTTTTTCCTTCTTTGAATCTCAGCTTAAATCCTTGACCTTGTTTCCTTGGACCAGCGTTGTTCTTCCTCTTAGCATGAGCGGAGAAAGCAGTAGGATCATTTCCATTTGAGGTCTTATTTCTCTCCATCATCCTTATTTCTTCTTGAGTGCATCTAGCCAATAATTCATCAAAACCCAAAATATTATCATTGTTGAGGATGGTGGTGTTAAACAAACCCCATGCTCTTGTAAGACCTCCAAGTGCAATGAGAGTGAGCTCTCCGTCACCAACAACTTCTCCAATAGATAGAACATCATTCTTGATTTCGATAATCCTCATAAAATAGGATTGAATAGACTCTCCGCTATCCATCTTGATGTCTTTAAACTTGTTATTGAGAAATAGAACTTGATTTGCATCATTTACTTTGAACATCCCAAGCAACTTATCATACATCTCCTTCGATGTTTCTAAATTAGAAATATAGGCAACCAAATGCTTTTGAATGGTGTCTACAATAATTTTCTTAGCTTTGACCTCACCTTCCTTGTACTTTGCTTTTGCAGCAGCAGGTGCATTTAAAGGAGGCTCCACCACTCTTCCCTTTACATAGTCCATAGCATCATTCTCTTCCAAAGTCAAATCCAAAGTCATCTTCCATGCATGATAGTCGGATTTGTCTTTGATCTTGTCCTCGAATTTCAACTATGATGTAGTAATCATTGAAGCTAGACCAATATTCTTGTCCAACAATTTTCCTTAGTAACTTCTTTTCTCACTCTTCCTTGGGCTTTGTCTTCACCTAGGCTCTAATACCATGTTAATTTTAGTTAAATTTTAGTTAACAATGGTATGTTCTATGCTTGGCACAATTTACTTCAATGTTCCTTAGTAGCCCAATAACAATTTCCAATTTCCAATAGCAATCACAATAATAACATTGATAGTAAAAGCATATAGAACATGAAACAAAATGCAGAAGACAAGTCAAGACAAGAGGACACCAGATTTGGTGGATGCCATGGAAAAATCCCAATGTGGGGAAAACTCTTTAATCAATTCTTCTTATTACTATATCAAAAGTTCAGCAGAGAGAGAGAGTACAAAAGTCAAATTGACTTGCCCAATACAAAGTCAAAACAACACTGTAAATTTTTTCAGTTCTCTACAATCAAACTTCAACCCTAACCAGAAAGTCAACACTGGTCAAAAAAATAGCAAATCATCCTTAAAGCAACTTGGTCTTCCTCAGTCAAACTCGGCCTGATCAGGAGGACAAATTCAATGCAAAACTATTCGGTCAAAGGAGACAGAAAATTGTTGTAATTTCCTACGGTCAAACTACAGTCAACGCACGTCAAACAACCCAAAATTTCTCAGTTTTTGTGCCTAGAGATGTGGCCTAGAAAAATCAAACTTTTGAGGCCAAAATCGTAGTCAAAATCGGTCAACAAGTCCTCAATCAACGCTGGTCAAACTTGTCATAAAACTCTGAAATTTCGGCCTACAATTCTGCCTAGAAAACTTGTCCTCCTTGCCACGCGTGTGAGAGAGAAAAGTTACCCAATAGTTGTACGAACCAATCAAATGAAGAGAGAGAAGAATGTGTGAGTGATGAATGTGCCAAATGAAGTGTGAGGTCTCTTGTATTTATACAATTCGTTGTGGATGAAGAGGCACATCCATTGGGCTTCTTGATCCTACATGATGATGAGGCCGACCTGAACAATTTGCACATGCGTGGGCATAAATTCAAAATCACACTTCTTCTTGTCCGAATGATATGATCTTTATATCAATCTTGGACCTCTCAAAAAGAGGAATCTAATGCAATCATCATCTCCATCAAATGAGTTGTCCCAAGGTGGAATTTGGCCCTAGTTGTCAATTTTAACATACCCTCTGTACAATATTCTGGATGTCATAATACTTTATCTCAATATGCTTTGACCTATCATGGAACACTGGGTTCTCAGAAAGCTTCACCCAACTTTGATTATCACAATATATAATGGTTGATTCCAACACTTTATCAAACAAACTAGCAAATAGCTTTTGAAGCCCACAACGTCACAACAGGATGAACATGTGTATATACTTAGCTTCAGTTGTACTCAGAGCAATAGAAGCTTGCTTTCTACTAGACCATGAAATCATAACAAAGGCCAAGCCAAAACAAAATCCAGAAGTGCTCTTCCTGTCGTCAAAGCTACCAGCCCAATCAACATCATTAAATCCATGCAATTTCCATTCTCCATTAGAAGCATATCTTAGACCATATTTAATGGTGCCACACAAATATCTCAATATATGCTTTGCTGCAACCCAATTTACGTGTCGGGGCACAACTAAGAATTGGCTCAACGTGTTCACAGGATAACAGATATCAAGCATGGCATTCACAAGATATTTCAACAAGCCAATAAATTTACAATACATAGATGTATCAATCAAATCAGAGTCAGTCCCGGATCTTCAATTCATCACCATAGGAGTGTCCATGGATTTGTAGTCCATCATGCTAAATCTTTAGAGGATCATAATAGTGTATTTGCCTTGGCCAATAAAGATTCCATCAGGTTTTGCCAAATTTTCAATCCCAATTAGTAAGGCATGAGGCAAAGATCCTTCAATTCAAATTTCCGAAAACAACTCCCTCTTACACTACACAGTCAAAGCTTCAACCCCGATCAGAAACAAATCATCTACGTACAACAACATCATCAAGGACACGCCTTCAACAACTTTGAAATACAAGTTCAGATTAGCATCGCTCTTCTTGAAGCCAAGACTCAACAAATAGCCATCAATACAAGAGTACCATGCACAGGGGCCTGCTACAACCCATATAGGGCTTTCTTCAATTTGCAAACATGATTTTCTCTATCATGGACCTCAAAGCCTTGAAGTTTCTCAATATAGACTTCTCCTTCAATGACTCCATTCAGAAAAGTAATCTTGACATCCATTTGATGTAACTTCTGTTGAAATATGTAACTAGGTTCGATCTTCATAATGACGTGTAATCATGATTTTATGTAATTGACGTAACGAAGAAAACAAAAATTATTTTATTATGCTTGAGTCATGGGTTTCATGCTCAAGGAATTTTATTTTAGTTGAAGCCATTGTGAGCTATTAGGTTTGGTCATCAAGTCATAAATTCTAGTGAGTCAATGTCAAGGATTGAAGACCCATTTGGGCATATGTTATACATTGTAAAGAGAGAAGCTATTTGTGTCACAAACTCCTCCAAGAACTTGTCACAAGTACCTCATCATGTTGGCCTTCAAAAGGAGATTAAGATGTTTTCTAGAATGGCAAGTTGGCCTACTCCATGGCACAAGTTGGCTTATTTCTATAGGCAGATCACTATATATTGAAAGATCTCGGCCTCTCTTGGGACAGAATTCAGTCAAGCATAAAATCACAGAAAATATGTGCGAACAGCACAAGAAGAAAGGCTAATCTCCAAGCGACGAAAGGAGGATCATAACTGAATTGTTGCTGAACTATTTTGGGTTAATATTCATCACACATGTGAAAATAATTAGGGCTATCTACTACAAGAGGAGCTGAGATATCACAGTCACACTAGAAGGTTAGATCAAGGGAGAAAATCAAGTTGGTTCTCAAGCCGAATTGTAGAAGGAGTCTTCACCTAGAGTGAAGGGAATTAAGGAACAAATCTCTCATATGTGTTGCAACTAGGGTCTCTGAAGAGTCTGACAGTTGTAGGACTGATCCAAGGGTCCGAGATCCAAAGGAAGGCAAGTCAGTTTGACTAGTGTTGTCTTGGGCAAGAAGAGGAAGCAGTGAAGAAGGGTCTTGTGACTTGGCCTTAGAGAGGTTGGTGTGTCAAGAGTCTTGGTCTTGGTATTTGTCACTTGAAGTTTCTATAAGTAGACGAATTCATTTGGGTTTTTCCTCTCAAGTTGGCCCTGGCTAATTGCCTACATCCTGTGTTTCTTGTCTCGTTATTGTTTATGGTTTGGTAGTTGTTGGACGAAGAACATTATAACAATTATAGAACCTAATCCAAGGAAGTAAAAGTATTCACAAGTAGTGATCGTTGCAAGAGAAATCACCTAATCTTAATGCCCTAAATTTCTCAACAGCTTCCAACCTGCAATAGAAGCAAGAGCAGTGATAGGTCTAATAGATGCATACCTGGCAACGGGAGCAAACATGTCTTCATAGTCCTCTCCTTTGTAGGAGAATAGACGATCGACAAACCTAGCCTTGTACTTTTTAACACTTCCATCAACAACATGCTTGATCTTGTAGATCCACTTTGAAGATATAACAGACTTTCCTTCAAGCCTTGGCACAATTTCCCAAACATTGTTCTTCAATATATATTGACATTATTCAATCATAGCATCTTTCCAAACTTGTTTCTCAGTTTCTTCTTCATAGGTGGATGGCTCAAACTCAATGATCTTGCACATCATTGTTGCATAACCAGAATACTTCTTCGACTTCTTGCTTTCCCTGAACATTCCATAAGGTGCAGAATGTCCTGCAACTTCTTTCAATGTTCTTTTAAGCTAGAAAAGTCTTTTTCCAATCTCAGGTACAATCGCTCTTGGAGATTCAACAAGTTCATAATCATCAGATTCTTCATGAGGATCTTGATCCATCGGTTTAGGATTTTTATACTTTGATTCAACATTCTTTGGAGCCACCTATATCTCATCATAAAATTCCAAATGTGAACCCTTTCTAGAAAGTAGCATCTTCATCAAAAATAACATCCCTGCAAATCTCAATATAACGTCGTCCTAGAACATAGACCCTAATGGCCTTTGAATTTTCGTTGTAGCCAACAAGAATTCCTTTCTTCTCAGAAGGTTCCAATTGTGTCCCTTTCTCCTTCGGCAAATGAACATAAATAGGACAACCAAATATTCTTATATGCTCAACATTTGGTCTTTCACCCATGAAGGCTTCTTTAGGAGTCTTGTAGTCCAATATTCAATGTGGGCACCTATTTTAAACATAAACAGTTGTTCTTGCAACTTCTCCCCATAGAAACATCGAAAGTTCTTGATCATGAAGCGTGGCCTTGGCAGCGTCCATAACGGTCCTATTCTTTCTTTCGACAGTTCCATTTTGTTGAGGATAGTAGGGAACTATCAACTCCCTCTTAACTCCAACATCCCTATAGAAATCAATCATTTCCTTGGATAAATATTCTCCACCATTACCAAACCTTCAAGTCTTGATTTTTCTTCATGTAGCATTCTCAACCTGTGCCTTGAATTCACGAAACTTTTCAAATACTGCATCCTTGGATTTTAAGAGGCAAATCCATGTTTTGCAAGAGTGATCATCAATGAAGGAGACATAATATAAATTTCCGCCCAAGGTCTTGTCAGACATAGGCCCACAAACATCAGAGTGCACAAGATCCAAGATTCCTTTAGATCTACTATCACTGCTAGTATGTCTTCCTTCAACATTTTTTCCCAAGAGCACATCCTTCGCATACTCCATCATGCTCGATTCTAAGTTCAAGTACCTTAACAAAATCTTTCCATCTAGACAAAACTTTGTAATGAAAATGAGCATACCTTCGATGCGATAGCTCACATAGATCGGTGGTGTTATGTAGCAAAGCTTGAATTAAATGGCCAAGGAGACGATATAGGAATCCAATTCACACACCAATGACCTTGGCAGATTCAAAAGAGGCATCCTTATTCCATACTAGAAGTTGTCCATCGACAAAAGCAATTTCATATCCTTTGTCTTCAAGAGATGATATGGACAACAAATTCTTCTTCAAACTAGGAACATATAAAATATTGTTAATCGATACATTACCCCCTGATTCCAATTGGAAGGATGGCATACGAATGCCCTTGACTTCGTATTTACCATTATCTTCAAGCTCAACCATTTGAGCTATCTTCTTTTCAACCAATTCAGAGATATGTTGACGATTCCCAATCATGTGACTAGAGGCACCACTGTCCACCAACCATATTTCATCATGACCTGCAATCAAACTTGTAAAGGCAAAATAAAATGAGTATTCAGAATTAGAATCTTTCTTCGTATGCCTTCTCTTATGAGATGGTTCCTTTAGATCATCAGTAAAAGCATGATGCTTCATGTTACCCACCACTAGTGGGTGACTCCTATAGGAGAATTCTTCTCCTAGATTTGTCTTCAGTCGGCATGTTGAGAAATCTAGGCAATCAATAGTTAGAAGATTGCTCTACTTAATAATTGCTTGTGATAAACTTTTTTGCTTCTTGATTATGATCTTCTTTTTCTTGTAGTTATTATTGTGTTCTTTTCATCAAGAAAATTGCCAAATCATGAACAATAAAGAGACAAGAGACACAGTATATAGGCTTGTCAGCTAGGGCCAAAACCTCTCACTCATTGATAGGAAAACCCAAAATAATTCTTCTTATAGATCTCCAATTGACGAATACCAAGACCATAACAAAGACCCTTGACACTAGAGTCCTCCCAAGACCAAGTCACTAGCCTCCTCTTGAACCATGCCCTTTTTCTTCTCCTTCTTGGCTTCCTCCAGAATTTCAGCCTCTCCTCGTCGTTTTGCAACTCCTTTCTTGACTGCAAAACCCTATATCATATTTGTTCCTTGAATAGTCTCTTTACAAGGGAGACTCTTTCTCTATCTTACTCAACTTGCTTCAACGAAGATTTCTATCAAAACAAGAATACTTCTAGGTCACTGCAATCTTCGATCCTCCCTCCAAACTTGCAACCTTCGCACATGTGAGGATATACTATGCCCAAAACAGTCCTTAATGATGCCTCTTTCCTTCACTAAACTTCCTTCTTTCCTCATTGGCTTAGAGGCTTCTTCTTTGATGTATTGTGCACTTCTTATTAGAGACTAGCTTCACCGAATTGCTTGTCTCCAAATGAGGATGAGCACTAGTATATATAGGCGTTTGTCCATGGCAGTTAGGCTGACATATTCTCTTGGAGTAGGCCGACTTTACTTTCTAGAATTATCTATCGTTGTAGGGTTACTTACAAAGACAAGTATGACTCATTACAATGTGTAACATGCCTTCATTGCATGACAATGACTCTTTAGACGTTTATGACTAGATGACAATATCCCTAAGGGATCTCAATGGGAGCCTCAACTAAAAATAAAATCTCTCGCTCATGAAACCCGTGATGCAAGTATTACAATAATTTTATTTTTCTTCTTTACATCTATTACATAAAAATCACAATTAAATGTCATGATGAAGACCGAACCTAGTTACACTTTTCAACACTCCCTCTTAACTAGGGAGGTATTCATAATGGTACTTGGTCATTCTCAATCTAAAGAATTTCTCATAAGAAGAATCAGATTGGTAACCCATTTGTATAGCATCATATCAACCAACATTGTTATATAGCAAGGCCTTGACTAACAGCTCTATCTCTTCACAAGATCTAAGATCAATGCTGGTGAGACTAATGATTTATGGACACTCTCATCATTGTCTCTCCTAGCACATACCCCACCCGGGTTCTCAGGGTGTGTTCCATAAGGACTATTCTTATCTTAGACTCCTCAGTGCTCAAAAACTATCGGTCCTCTATGACTACTCTTATCTTGGATGCCCTATCTCATCCTCAAATTGCAACAGATGCCAAATTATTACCCAATCCTCCATTCTGTCTTCCCAGGTGAACACCGGAATGATGTGTCTATCTCTCCCTCTTAATCAAGGAGGGCATATCAACTCCAATAAAGGAATGTACTCATTCCTACATAATGAATGTACCTAAGCTCCCTCTTGGCTTAGGAATTTCCAAGTTTCTTCCAAATAAGAAACTTGTTTCCAGGCTCCCTCTTAATTAGGGACCTACAACAGCTCCTTAGGTGGAGATGATTGGACAACCACCTGCTTGAAGAACTCCTTCCTTTGATGTCATGAATTTCTTTGTCATGGAGTCTTCATCTTTTGGGACTCTACATAGGGCACAAACCATCCATCACTTTTGTCCATGAGTCAGTCATGTCACCATTCCTTTCATCAGAAAGTGATCCATCAGTTCTACATCTAGCCTTGCTTCATGTTATGTTGCCTTCATCATGCTTTCTTCTTTGGAAGGATCTTACATTCTTCTACATGGTCTTCTTGGAAGACATCCACAATTCTTCCCTTTGGCGTCCTTTCATAAGCCCATCCAAATACTAGTTCACAAATAAGAAATGAACACTTAAATCATAATTACCTTTGTGGCGGTCTTTCATCATGACATCTTCCTGTAGGCATCAACATCCAGCATATATGTTCACACACCTCCTAAATATATGCATTGTCAAGGGTATCCATCTTTTTTAGACTTCGATTAGAGTCTTCATATCTTTCTGGGAAATATCATAGTCAAATCTTCTTGGACTTTTGGATGTTTACTGCCTTTTCCATTGTTGCATATTCCATGATCTCTTCCTTTCTTTCTTCACATATTTCATTCCTAGGTACTTCCAATTAGAGTTCTTCTATTGTAGTCAATCACCTCATACTCCATATGAGGACATATTATGTTGATTTCATCTAGTAAATATGTGACCAATGCATTCTTACATACTTTGAGGGCAGAGATCCTTTCTTTGATCATGCTTCTCAAGATAGAACATTGATCCATATCGTCTGCAACCATATGACATGACGCCCATAATATCAAATGTAAATATACATACCTCACCTTTCCTTTGGGTCATCCGGACTTCTTGTAGCAACTTCCTTTGAATGAAATAATTCCTTTGATCTGCTTCTCTATTATATCATCATACCATCATCCCATGAATTCCACAAGTTTGGAATTCTTGATAAAACACTTGCTTCTCCTCATGATCGGTAAACCTTAGAATGAAGATTCCATCAAAGAATCTGGAGGATCTTGCATATCCTATCCTGCAGATGTTATCTTATTGACTAATGTATGATGAGCCTTGTCCTGGATGACTTCTTCCTTTTTCCATAAGTATATTTTGAGCTTTCAATGAGGTTTCCAAGAGCTATACCCTACATAGCTATAGATTTTGTCCTAGACATCCTTCATGTTACCTATTTCACGAGCTCTTACTTTTAATGCTTCTACCATGATGTCATTCTCTAATATGATGCATCCTATCTTATTTACAAAGCTTCCTATCTATAATTTACACAACAGAAGAATACCTTTTAGTGAAGGAGATTATCTCAATCATAATAGAGATCTCTCACTTCCTCCTTCATAGGCTTCCTTGTTTCAGGTTCTTCCACTTCTTCAGTAATATGGGCTTCTTCCTTATTTCTCTTGTTATTGTCCCTTTTAGGACAATCTCTTCTATAGTGCCTGTTGTTGCACAGATTGTCACGACAAAGCTCAGACCGAGGGCTGTCACCCTGATCCCCGATCTCTCCGTTTAAACCGTCTCCCGTGGCTAAGGGGGGTAGACCCTACTGGACAAAGGATGACCAACTGTGGACCAGTTGGGTTGGGAGACACAACAAGGCAAAATAGCACTTGATTGATTTTAGAAGTTAATGTATCAGTGACTTATGGAGTTAATGATTAAATGATTATTTATTAAATATTGCAGAACTATGAACTTTGTAAAACAATAATTTATCATCGAATATCCCAAGCGATACAAGTTATTCAATAAACTCCACGCTTTAATAATGATCCAGCAATTAAATTTTAAAAGATTAAATGCTTTAAGCGACTACAAAATTTAAATGCTGACCAGCTACCACTTTCATATAGCCAACTTGTAAATAAACATTTAAGTGCATTTAGCTATAGAAAAATACCACAAAAAGACACCAAATGATTTTTCAATTTTTAGCTAAGCCTTTCAAAAAATTTTAATTTTGATACATTTTTATATTTCTTATATTTTTTTAAGCTAAAAATCAAAATAGAATAAATTTAAATCCTAAATAGAATAATCTAATGTTAAAGACTAAATGAAAAAAAAAAGGAACTTTTTTAATCTTTTTACGAATTATTTATTCTATTTATTCTAAAGTAAAATAAAACATAAACCTAAATTCTAAAAATAAAACTCAGACCTAAATATAAATCAAATCAAAATCAAAATTAAATCTAAAAATCTAAACTATAGAACAAAATCCTAAATAAGGACTAACTTTTTTATGCTTTTGATTTTTTAATTTTAAATGAAATTTATAAAAAATAAAATAAGACTAAACTTGAAACTAAAGCTAGTCTAATGAAAATAGATATTTTTTATTTTATAAAGATTCTTTTTTTTGTAAATCAGAAGTATATATATTAAAGAACAAAGTATTTTACAAAAATTCTGCCAAGGCAGACGGAAACCTTAGATGACCATTTCAACCTCGTTGTCAACTAGCTTTGGGCTTCCAAAACCAAAATAAACACCACGCAGGGCTTCCAAAATCGAGCTGCACACCACGCAGGGCGGCTTTCTCTTGAAAACAGAGAGAGATCGCCACGACACTGTCAAAACTGGGACATAGACAGATAACATATGTACTTTGCATAGGGCCGAAGCCGGTACATAAAACAAAGTGAAAAGAAAGAGACAAGATAAACTGGCGTAGAGCCGTAACAGAAGAAACCAAACAGAGAAAAACAGAGGACTAGGGAAGCCCGCCAGAGCGCGGAAAGCCTCCAATCCGACTTGCTGCATCTAAGCCCACGTCCAGAATGTGCCTGTCTACTTTGGCTTGCATTTCTTGCATGGAGTGGAAATCCTGAGCCTCCTTCATCCTTTGTTCCTTCACAAGGGGATCCGGGCTCAGAGTCTGCCGAAGCAATCTGATGAGCAAGGTCAGTTTCTTGTTGATCACTTCCACCCCCTCCTGTACTGCGGTGATTCTACGCTCCAACGAATCATGGCTTTCAGGAGGATCAGCTGACTGATTTTCCAAAGCGGGGTGCTCCTTCCCAGTGCGCTGCTTCCCATCTTCCTTAACCTCCATGGCTTTTGCCAGGAGAGTCTTTATTCTCCAGCTCTCCGCCTTAGTGTGAGTAAATTGAGTTGCTCTTTTGGCGGGCGTACCCGGGTCAGTCAGCCAATCAACCTCCTCCGCAGTGACTCCTCCCTGTTTTTGCGCTTCTTCCTGTTTCACCTCAGCCTCCATCTCCGCGATTTTGCGTTTGCTTCTCGCTGAAGCTCTTGTTTCATACATGTTCTGCGCTATGCGTAATTCTCGGTTGGCCGCAGCGCATCTACAGCTCCCCGCATCCATACTGTTCCCTCTAAAATTCTCACGGTGAGCACTTCTGCTAACAGGCTGGTTATGGTTGCTAGCAGAGCTAAGGAATGAGATGGAGGAAACCGAGCCATGACTTCCGGTTAAATAGCTTTTTGCCATAGATTTTTCCAGAAAATGCTCTCCCCTCTGATCCAGAGTGGTGGTACTATTATTATTAATGCAGAGGGTGTTCGCACACCTCTCAAATCCTTCCCTTGCAATCGCATAAATGTTTCTGATTGCCTTCCTATCAGGGTTGAGTCAGTTGTCCTTTCTCCCCAAACGGTCTTTACGGATTTTCTTGTGGCATGAACCAAGTTGATGGTTCCCATGTCTGGCTCTCCCTGGCCATGATGACCACCGCCGCAATTGTCCAGTCGTCCAGCTCCTGTTATAATAACCCCAGCCGTTACCCGAAGTTTCATTTTTACGGTACCGAACAAAGAAACCGTTGCTGGTCAGGCCCGGTCGGTATCGTTTAAGTCTTGCTGTGCCAGCTATGCGCATCGTGTCTTCAAGTTCGGGCAGTCCACCTCCTCCCAACAGCTGTCCCACCCCCTGTCCTGGCTGTCTACTCCACAATTTGCCAGGTAGTCCGCCAGCCCGTTCGCCCGACGTCTTACCGCATGGAAGACTAGACCTTTCATGCCAGCCATGAGTTCTACAATGTTTTCCGTGACTTTGGCTAGCCGCCAATGCTTTGTGGCTTTGTTTGCCTTAGTGCCTCGCTGCATTTTTTGAGCTGTGGAAATGACCAGAGATGAATCCCCTTCCAGAATTATGTTACAGAGGCGCATGGATTTTGCAATTCTTAGACCATGCTCTAGAGCTGCAAACTCCATTTCATTATTTGTGCTTTCCCCAAGCGCTTTATAATAGATGTGGAGAATTTCTCCATGCTGGTTGCATAGGACACCTCCAATTCCTGCCATGCCGGGGTTGCCTCTCGAAGCCCCGTCAAAATTCAATTTCAAACCTCCTTCCGGTGGACGCTGCCATTTATCATTCTGAGAGGATGGCTGCATTCTGTGTCTCGGAACAGTGATGCTGCTGGTCCCTTCCAGACGAAAGCTTTTCAATATACGTAAGTCCTGTGCTGTCGGCTTCTCGTTACTTTCCTCTCTGCATTTCGTTTGGATTAACTGTTAAATGTTGGTTATTATATTGTCTTTAGAGAAATCAATGTTCCTGTGTTCATCTTGGAAAATTCTGCGGTTGCGTTCCTTCCAGATAGACCATAGTAAAAACCCTGGTGCCGATTTCCATATGCTATTGACTCTTTGTATGTTGGAGAAGTCTTTTTTCCAATTCAGTATAGTACTGTGAATGGAATCTCTATTACGATCAGAGCTGCTAAGAATCCCTTCCATCCACCTCAATAATTGACAGGCCCATTCACAAGTGTTGAAAAGGTGGTTCAGGGATTCCTCCTCCACGAAACACATAGGGCATCTTGAGGGTCCCTTGAAACCTTTCTTGCACAAATTGTCCCAAGTTAGAGTCTTGTTTCTCATCAGAAGCCAGAGGAAAGTTCTGATCTTCGGCCATAGAAGGTTGTCCCAAACCTTGCTGCACCACGGCACGACCTCTGCCTGTTCTTCCTTTTCTATTATGTTCCTGGCTTCTTTTAGTGAGAAATCGCCATTACCTTTGAGACCCCACCTTAGCTTATCATCCTCTTCAGTTTTCTGAATCTTTCTTTTTAGGATGCGCTCACTGAAATGCTGATGAATTTGGTTGTTTTCCTATGCGTTCCCAGGATTTAGTTTATCCATTCCCTCCAATTAGCATCCCCACTGTTTTGATTCCAATACTGATGGACTCTGTATCTTCCCTGATTTTGACTTGTTTGCTTGATGGTTGTTAGCTCTGGTGAATCCAGTTTAGGGAGCTGCTGCCATGCATCTTCCCAGAACATGGCCAGCCTGCCATTACGAATCTCCCAAAAGCTGTGCTCCTGTACTAGGTTCTTGTTATGCTTGGCATGATTCCATATGGGCGACCCTTCCGGGATTTCCTGTAGTCTGATGAGGTCCTGAGTGTCACAATCTGGAGAGTACTTTTCCTTCCAATGCCTAGCCCATGGTAAAGTGGGATTCTTAATCCATTTCCACCATATCTTAGCTCCACAGGTCCGGTTGACCACCCCTGGATCAACTAAATTCAGTCCCCCCATAGCTTTCGGCAGGCAGAGTTTATTCCAAGCCACCAAAGCCCACTTCTTCTTATCCCCATTTCCACTCCATAGAAAGGATTGCTGAATATTTCTCATTTGCTGCAGAATGCCTTTGGGGGCAGGAAGCATAGAAAGAAGGTATTGCGGGATGGCCTGCAGAACAGCTTTGGTTAGGATGAGTCTGCCCGCTAGGTTGAGAGCTCTGTTCGTCCAATGCGAGCATTTTTTCTTCATGTTGGCTAGTACTTTCTCCCAATGAATTTTCTACCAGGGTTTTAGAGTCAGAGGAGCCCCAAGATATCTCGATGGCAGGGAGCCAATCCTGAATCCAAGAAGCTGGGAGAGGTGAGTTTGAACTGCCGGGTGAGTGTTGAAAAAGAAAATAGTGGATTTAGAAAAATTAATTTCCATGCCAGAGGCATGGCTGAAGAGATCAAGGATAGCTCTGCAGGCTACCGCCTCCTTCACAGTGGGTGTTCCATGTAACATTGTGTCGTCCACAAACTGTTGATGAGTAGTAGCTGGAAGCGATCTTATAGGCTGTAGACCTTTTATGGCACCTTCCGCTTTCTTCTTGGCAATAGTTCGGCTAAGGCCTTCCATTAGAATTACAAAGAGGAAGGGGGATAGGGGATCCCCTTGTCTTATTCCCTGCGAAGGTGTGAAGGGGACAGAAGGAGCACCATTGACAAGGATGGAATATCTAGGAGATTTTATGAGAGCAAGTATCCATTTGATCCAGGTCCTGCAGAAGCCAAAAACTTCTAGAACAGCTTCCAGGTATCTCCAGCTAATTTTGTCATAGGCTTTTGACAAACCCAATTGCATGAGCATGCCTGCTTCTTTTCTTGAATGAAGCGAGTGAATCATCTCCTGTGCTAGCAAGATATTATCGAGAATTTGTCTACCCTCAACATAGCCCGATTGCTCTTCTGAGATTATACCAGGGAGTATCGTCTTCAGTCTATTTGCTATGACTTTTGAAATAATCTTGTAGATTACATTACATAAAGCAATGGGTCTGAATTTGCCAGGTGTCTTTGCATCTTCAACCTTAGGTATGAGTGCTAGAAAGGTGGAGTTGAGGGATTTTAGAATGGTTCCTGAACGTCTGGAATCCTCCACTACCTCCCATACTTCCTGCTTGACGATGCTCCAACAGGCCTTGTAGAAATTGATGGTGAAGCCATCTGGACCTGGAGCTTTATCATTAGGCATGCTCCTAATCGCTTTCTCCACCTCTTCCAAAGATATTTCCCTGCAAAGGGCCCAATTCTGATCTGAGGTTATAGACTTGGGGATGGCAGCTGTTAATTCCTTGATGGCTTCATCTCTGTTTATGGGTGGTTCCTGAGCAATTGATTTGAAGTGGTCCGAGAGCAGAGCAGATATGTCATTGTGATTCTTTAGAATCTCCCCTGCATTATCTTTCAGTTCGAGAATTCTATTAGTACTTCTATGGTTTAGAGCCGACCTGTGAAAAAATTTAGTATTCAGCTCCCCCTCTTTTAACCATTGAATTCTCGATTTCTGTTTCCAAAGAATCTCTTCTTGAAAGCAACGTTTATGCCATTGCTGAGAAAGAATTTTTTCCTGTTCCATTGCCTCGACACTGTAGTTGCCTGCTGCACCATCTTTGTGGATCTGTTCCAGTTTGTTCTCTAGAATGGCTTTCTCCTGGAATATGTTTCAGAAACCGTTTTGTTCCAATCTTTTATCTTTTCTTTAGTTGCTTTTAGCTTCTTTTGTAGATTGAACATCTTGGAATCTCTCACCTCCAAGGGTTCAGACCACCATTTATTTACCATCTCGAGGAAGTTGGGGTGGTCTAACCAAAATTTTTCAAACCGGAAAGGTTTGTTCCTTGGGGTGCCCTGAACTTCTACGATAAGCGAGATTGGCCAATTATCCGATCCCCCACTGGGAAGGATATCTGATTCCGTTGTTATGCCATCCATTATGATGCTTTCTGAGATTAAGAATCTATCCAAGCGAGAAGCTATTAATCTATCACCCCCCTTCTGTTGTTCCAGGTGAAGAGGCCACTCTTGGGGTGGATATCTACCAGTTTAACAGTATCAATGAAGTCTGTGAAGGCTTCCACATCTCTATTCAGTTTCCTAAGACCTCCTTTTTTTTCCAAAAGGGTGGTTATCATATTGAAATCGCCCCCCAAAATACACTTAGATCTGGGATGTCTAATAATAAGCCTGGTTAATGCGTCTAAAAAATTTATTTTGTCTTCTAGTTTCTGAGGACTATAGATATTGATACAGAGGAAGGAACCAGAATTACCTATGGGTTGGAACTCCACCGCCATGAAGTGCTTGCTCGCCTCCGCTGATAACATCTAGATTTCCTTTGTGTCCCACATAGTTGCAAGGCCTCCTTCTCTTCCCTGACTCGCATTCTCTAGAACTTCCATGTGTCTCCCAAGCTTTCTGCAAAGATTGTTGATATTGGGGCTGCTGCATTTAGTTTCTTGTAAAAACATAATTTCTGGTTTATATTTCTGGATTTTCTGCTTTAAGATTCTGTGTTTTGCCTGGCTGTTAAGCCCTCTGGCATTCCACGAGATAATCTTCATATTTAACTGATTTTTATTGGAAGGACTGGAAGGCGCTTAACGCCTTCATCTTCCCTAAGTTTATCATGATCATGCCTAGTTCCTATAGAACTTCACCACTTGTACTCCGACCTCTTCTTTTCTTTTGTTTTGAGCTGGATGTTTTCCATAAAAGACTTTTTGAATGTAAGCTGTTGCCTTTCACTACACCTAGCTTCCTGTTCTGCCTTTCAAGTTCTGCCTTTTGCCTTGCTATGAACAGGTCGTTTACCTTCCTAATTTCTTCCTCCGATGCGTTCTCTATTCCTCGCGACCTCCAGTTCTCAGCAATTACTGGTAGGTTCATTCCTTCCCTGGCTAGCGCCTCTTCCCATTCTTGATCTTCACTACCGCCATCACTGGTCAGCATATCAGTTTCTTCTTCGGTCTCCTCTGTTCTCTCCTGCATTTGTACCTCATTGTTGAGGTCCCCTTCATGCATATCTTCCCTTGTTGGTATTTCTTTTTCCTCGTTCTCTGCTCCTGATGTTAGGGTTTTGTGCTTGTCCTCCGAGTCAGTTTCAGGATCTAAGATCACAAAAGGATTGCTGTGGTTATTCCTCTCTGTGTTTCCTTTGAAACTCTTTCTTCTATTAGCTCTTTG
This sequence comes from Pinus taeda, assembly GCA_000404065.3. Taxonomy (NCBI): domain Eukaryota; kingdom Viridiplantae; phylum Streptophyta; class Pinopsida; order Pinales; family Pinaceae; genus Pinus; species Pinus taeda. The sequence goes on from APFE030807926.1 coordinate 18,718, forward strand.
TCTGGATTTGGGTTTGATGAAGGCTTCTGTATCTTTGTGGGCTTGTGCTGCTTCGGTCTCTAGTTCCTTCCTGATCATAGGGCAGTCCCTCATCAAATGCCCATGTTTGTGGCATTTGCGGCAACGGAAGGGAATCTGCTCATAATCGATATCCTGAAAGTAATCCTCGCCCCTATATTCCAACCAAAGTCCCTCATGTAGTGCCCCAGAGACGTCCATTTCAACACATATTCTGGCATAAGAGGTATATCTCTTTTGGAGAGTTGCTTCAGAGGCCTTGATAAATGTCCCTAACTTGTCACCAATTTGTTTCAGTGCATTCAGACCCCAGTAGTCTATTGGAAGAGAAAATAATCAGATCCAGACTGGGACTTGGGTGAAAGACTCCTTCTCCGGAGCAAAATTTGGTTTCCATGGTCTCATGTACAGACCTGCTGAAGCCAAAAAATATGGGCCCCCCTCAAAAACTTTGTCCTTGTCTTCTAGGTTGGAGAAGACAACAGTGAAAAAAACTTTGGCTCCAAGGTGAAGCTTGACATCCCCCCGTGGTTTCCAATGTTGTTTGATCCAATGACAGAGAGTCCTTTCAGACGGCCAAATGCCCATAAACTTGCAGATAATGGCCTGTTCTGCCATATGCTCTCTGTATGCCTGAATCTCTGGGTCAGTTATAACTACCCTTAGGTTATTGGTCTTTTTTGGTTTGCAGGCTCCGCTGGATGACGCGAATTTATTGGGGTTTGAACTAAGTTCCCCCTCCTTTTCCGGCTTTCCTTGCCTATCGCCTATCTGCTCCCTCTCTTCATCATTTTGTCGTTTCTCGTTTCCTGGTGAATTAATTATTAATGGAATTTTGTCTTTAGCCCTTGTTGGGCTTTCCTTCTCCGTGCCTGCGCCATCCGTAGTTCCATTTGGCTTGTTAGTTTCCCCTTGAAATTGCTCCTTATTCCTTCTGCCATTCTGCTTATTATTGTCAAGCCCAGAAATCTTGACCCCTTCCTTCTTATATTGCTTCTGCTTCTGCATGACTATCTGTTTGAAAGTAGGGGCCCCACTGGACCCCTCTGCCTCCATGCGGTCGGTCAGCACTTTACCTTGACGAAACAGTGCTTCGAGGCTGGAGAAAACTGCTTCCAGACCTGCTGAGGAATCAACACCTTGGAAAACTCAAATGCGACTATGAACATAGACAGCAGCTAAAGAAATGGCCTGTCGCTGCTGCGCCTGCAGAGGGACAGAGCCTGTGCCTGTCACAGAAAGCTCAAACCCTAGCAGCCGCCATGAGACCCTATTT
>APFE030807928.1:0-17677 GCA_000404065.3 Pinus taeda
AGGCAGTTTTTACATCCATTTGATGGACTTTCCAACCATTCTGAGCTGCTAGTGCAAAGAGTGTCCGGATGGTGGCCCATTTTGCTATGGGGGCAAAAGTTTTCTCATAGTCGACCCCTTCCTTCTGTGCAAAACCTTTTGCCACAAGCTTAGCTTTGTGCTTGTCAAGTGAGCCATCAACTTTATACTTGTTCTTGTAGACCCACTTGCAGCCAATTGGTTTGGTTCCAAATGGAGGTTCAACCAGCTTCCAAGTGTCGTTCTTTATGAGGGCATCATACTCCTTTTGCATCACTTCTTTCCATTCATCATGAGAAGTGGCTTCTTTGAAAGAAGTTGGTTCAAAATCTATAGACAAGTTCAATTCACAATCATAAGAAACATCCATATCAACAGGTGAATTAGAGTCATCTACATCACCTCCATTTTGTTGGTTTGAATTTCTAGTTCCTGCCTTTCCAACTTCATCAAGATGAACACTTTCAAGTGTCTTTATCAGCCACTTTGGGGGACCTTTCTCAGATGGTCCAAGTTGCTCTGTTGACCGAGTTGGGACTGAATCAAGATTGACTCTCCCAATTCTATCAATCACATCACTTAAAGCATCATCCGTTATTAGAGTTTCATGCAGGGGAGAGAGTTCTTTAGAAGAAGATTCCACATGTTGATCTAGTATAGGAATCCCCCTTTCAAGATGTGGAATCTAATTATCAAATTCTTGAACTTATTTTGCATTTGCAAATCTATCCAAGCGATCAAGTTGCCGCTTAACAACATTGTCAGTTTTGGATGATTCAAGAAAAATTACATCTCTAGATACAACAAACTTTTTATTGAATTCATCATAGAGACGATATGCTTTGGAGGTGTTTGAATACCCCAGGAAGATACACTTACAACTTCTTGCACCAAGTTTGTTTCTATGTACCTTTAGTATCAAGGTGTAACAGGTGGAACCAAAGACCCTAAGATGCTTTACCGAAGGAACATGCCCATACCACATTTCACATGGAGTCTTGTTTCTAATAGCATTAGATGGACATCTATTCTTTATATATGCAGCACATAGAACAACGTCAACCCAAAACATTATCTTTACATTTTGAAGAAGAGCATGGATCGTACCATATTTAAGATTGTCCTATTCATTCTTTCAGCTACACCATTCTATTGGGGATTATAAGGCACAATTGTTTGATGTTTGATCCCATGTTGGCAAAGATAGTTTTCAAATTCATTTGATGTGTACTCTTTTCCATTATCAGTGTGAATGGACTCAATATGAGATTGTGCATCATTTTCAATCCATTTACGAAAAATCTTGAATGTTTGAAAAGCATCAGATTTGTTCTTCAATAAATAAATCCAACACATTATGGTGTAGTCATCAATAAATCTCATCATATATTTATTTCCATTTGTAAAAGGAACATGCATTGGAACACATAAATCTGAATGAATGAGTTCAAGTTTTCTATGTGCTCTTGAATGTGAATCATGGAAATACTATTTGCTATGCTTTCCTAGAATACAAGCATCACATTGCTTAAATTTCCTAAGAATTGTAGACAAACCAGCAACACCATTTTTCTTCAACATGAGGAGGTTGTCATAGTTCAAATGTCCAAATCTAGCATCCCATAATAAACTTGATCGAAGTGTACCTTCTTCATGATGATAATTGTATGAGAAATGTTGTGCATGAGCATAGGTTCCTTGGAGCTTGAGAAGCCTTTCTTCTTCAATTCACCTCACGACAAGTGAGTGGTCAGATGCTTTTCTTACCTCAAGCTTACCATCAAACATATGAACGGAGTGACCTTGCTGGTGGATGTGGACTAAGGACACCAAGTTTTTCTTTAGCCGTGGGAGATATAGAGCATGATGCAGAGGAATATCTAGAAGACTAGGTAGTTTAAGCCTGATTATGTCAATCCCTGATGGCCTAATCTTTTATTATTCTGTAAAGTATAATACTCCATCGACATTGTGAGTAAATTATTCAAAATAATATTTTCTATGAATCATGAGGCAGGTTTCTCCTGAATCAAGCAACCAATCATTTTTCCAAGAAGCAAGTGAAGCATAATAAATCTTCATTTACTCTAATGTTACATTGTGCCACAACATAGTGAACAAATTCAGGTGCTTTACCTTTGTCTGTATCATCAATTTTAACTTTTTGTTTCTTTCTTTACCGCTCAATTTTGTCCCATGGTAGCTTGCATGTAGAGGCATCATGTGATCCATTTCTTTTGCAGCGTATGCAGTGCAAATCTGCCTTTTCTCCTTGAGAGTGTTTGCCCCCTTGCCTCTAAAATATCTTCCTCTTCCTCTTCGACCACCTCTTCCTCTGGAAGAATCTTTAGGAGGATTATTTTCTTTATGAGCAAGGCACATAGCCTCTTTAGAAGATTCAAGGGCTGTCTTCTTTCCAAAATCTTTCTCTCTTTGAGAAAACATTTTCACAAGAGAGTCAAAGGTGATATCTTTGTGATTTCCATTTTCTTGCAATGACTCAAGATAATTAGAGTAAGTAGGATAAAGTGCCTTGAGAAAAGAGATAAGAGGAATATCTAATTCAACTTAGTGGATTTGATATCGTGCACTATAGACTTTACTAGAGATGCAAGAGCAAGGGGATCATTATTTCATTGTTCAAGAGTGAAGAGTTTAATCATGAGTTGAACAACTTCAAATGTAGAATGTGAGTCATAGAGTTCTTTTAGCTTTTGTAAGGCTTCAAAGGCAGTTGAAAGTGGCAAAATATGGCGACTCGCTCTTCATTTACAGATGTTGCAATTAATGCATAAGATTTTCTTTTCTTGTTTTCCCAAATGAAAAGCTCTATGTGTGAGGTAGGCTGTTTTGGTTCTTTGTCTACATCTTCGACACACATTCCTTTCCACAACTCATTGAAAATGAGGGTGTGTTTTATCATTCAGGACCACTTAGGATAGTTCTCCTTGCCAGTGAGAACTATTCCCACAATAGATATGATTGAATGCATACTGTAAAAAAATATTTCTGCTTGCAAAAACCTATGTATTGTAAAAATACTTCTGTTGATAGAAAAATACTTCTACCAATATATAGTAAAATTTTAGTTCTCGTGGTAATTTTTTTTTTTAATTACAATTCAAAGAGGCATTGGTATGACAGTACTATATTGAAATATAGTAATATAATCAAAAACTTAGAGTATTCATATATTGAAACATAGTACTATTGTGTAGATGGTCTCAAGCATAGCCATTACACTAATGCATGAATAGTGTAACTATGGACTTTCTAAACATTTTTTTCAATGCACAACATACCAATCAAAAGCACCATATATGCCATGATATCCTCGCTTCATATAACAATGAATGCACCCTCACGGTGTTCCCACACATTGCACTCTTCAATTAAAGGTCGAGAAGAATTACACTGTGTTAAAGCATTAAACAATTTTGACCAGTAAAGAACGAACAAAACAATCACCTCGATTAAATCCTCAATTAGACTATTCCTCTGGCCACTAGCACTGACCCCTTCCATTTTAAAATGTCAGTGAAATATACTAGATACATCTTCAGTAAAACCGCACTGAAACTCAAAACACAGTCGATACATCTTCACCAAATCCACACTGAAACTCAAAAGATAGACGATACATATCCAGTAAAACAGCACTGAAACTCAAAAGACAGTCAATACATCTTCAGAAAAACCACACTAAGACCATGTTAGAAAGGCAAGCGGACTTCTGTGAACGTTCTGCTATACAATAGCCCATTTTTAGATAGGCGAATGCATAGCGTAATGGAACAGAGGTCTCAGTTCAGTTAATGTAATGCTGGCAGTGGTTTAAAAGCATATCCTGTCCCTTGCAGATCGTCATGTACATTCTGTGTAGGCTCACAATGTCTCATAGCAATAACTACGCAAAGTGAGAGCCTCTATCCATCTCCCATGAACTCTACCAGAACCAGCAAGAGTCCACATCTCACCATGCAATCCACACCATTTGTGAATGTTTCTACCTTTGGATTTCCAAAATCAATTCTCCATCAAGAGAACCAGCAAACTATTCTCAAAGGAGAGAGAAGCATCGTGACACTTGGTGACACCGGTGAGCCACTATGTAGGAACATAATATTAAATATCAACTATTAATGAAAAGGGAAGGACGACATGAGCATAAAACAATAATAAAAAATTGGAGGAGCAGCGTATGGAGGGAGCAGTGTTCAGATGTTTATGAAATTCATCGATAGCATTTCAATACAGTAAAAGGAGCAGCGAGAATAATAGTGAATAGTAGGTGGAGCAGGCTCTGAAACCTACCATAGATTATATGAGAGTTGACTGCACATTAGAGCAAGGGGTAGCGTATATATGGGAAACTGAATTCAGTCACATGGGTGGGTGTGAGTTCAGCAAAATGGGCATAACAATGCAAAAACTGACACCAAGAGTTACATAAAACCTAATTTTTGGAGCTCGCTCTTATACCATGTCAGACCAGGCAGTAACTCCTTAAAGCAAAATTGGTTCGTATGTTTATTCCTTCAGGTTGGTCTTCATTATATACATGCGGGAGAGACTATTCACTTCATCTCCCAATGACTATTCACATTACTTATTTATTTATTTACATCATGTTCACCCAATCCTGATGATTATGTGTCAATAATTACATCCATACTTTAAGTTACCTTTTACATGACCACCTTTACAATATCAGTGGTCTTTTTAATAAGAGGAAACAAATATTGTTATACATTTTGATTGTTTTGCAATGTTTCCCATGTATTGAAACATTAAGAGACTTGTATAAGGTTTCTAAACTCTTAGATCAGTTTGTGTTTGGTAATTTCAACCTTAATTGTAAATATTATGTCGTGTGTATTTCAAAAGTGTTTCTATAAGGAATATCAAGTTGTTTAGTTATGATGATTTTGTTCAGAAAATAAATAATAAAAAACTGATTAGTTGTTGTTCAGTTTAAAAAATAGTCCAAATATGTAACAAACTTTGTTGCCTCTTATTAAAACTACCACATGCAACATTTGGATGTAAGAGTGGTAATGTATCATTAAACATTAAGTGATTTGTATAAGCTTTCTAAATTCTTAGTTCACTTTGTGTTTGATAATTTCAGTCGAAATTTGCAAAGATTATGTTGTTTTTATTTCAAAAGTGCTTCTATAAGGAATATCAAGTTGTTTAGTCATGACATGATTTTGCTAAAAGAAAAATAAAAATAAAATGATTATTTGTTGTTCAGTTTAAAAAATATTCCAATTATATAAGAAAATTTGTTGCCTCATATTAAAACGACCACACACAACATCTAGATGTAAGAGTGGTTATGTAACCCGTAAATTAAAGTATGGATGTAAAACTTCTTTTTCTGTTTTCCTTTAATAGCATATGTTACATCCAATCATTAAATGGATGTAACATATGCAAAAAAAGAGAAAGAGAGAGCAACAAATGTCACATCCATACTTTAACTTACAACTGACATGACCACTCTTACAATGTGTGTGGCCTTTTTAACACACTTTGTTGCCTCATACTAAAACAACCACACACAACATCTAGGTGTATGAGTGGTTATGGAAATAAATTAGTATGGATGTAACATTTATTTTTCTCTTTTCCTTTTTTAGCATATGTTACATCCAATCATTAAATGGATGTAACATATGCGAAGGAAAGAAAGAGAGAGCAACAAATGTCACATCCATACTTTAATTTACAATTGGCATGACCACTCTTATAATGTGTGTGGCCCTTTTAACAGCATGAAACAAAGAGTGTTATATATTTTGATTGTTTTGCAGGGTTTCACATGTATTGAAACATTAAGGGACTTGTATAAGTTTTCTAAATTCTTAGTTCAGTTTGTGTTTGGTAATTTCAAATGCAATTTGAAAATATTTTCATTTGTATTTCAAAAGTGTTTCTATAAGGAATATCAAGTTGTTTAGCTATGAAATGGTTTTGTTACAAAAATAAATAATAAAAAACTCATTATCTGTTGTAGTTCAGTTTTAAAAATAGTCCAAACATATAACACACTTTGTTGTCTCATATTAGAACAACCACTTACAACATTTGAATGTAAGAGTGGTTATGTATCCCAAAAATTAAAGTATCAATGTAACATTTATTCGTCTCTTTTTAGTTTTTAGCATATGTTATACCCAATATTTAAATGGATGTAGCATATGCAAAAAAGGAAAGAGAGTTGAAAAAATGTTACATCCATACTTTGATTTACCTGTTACTTGACCACTCTTACATCCAGATGTGCGTGGTCGTTTTAATATAAGGACACAAAGATTGTTATAAATATATTTGGATTATTTTGCAAGGTTTCACATGTATTGAACCATTAAGCAACTTGCATTAGTTTCAAAATTCTTAAATGAGTTTGTTTATGGTAATTTCCAATGGAATTTGCAAATACTATGTCGTTGTATTTCAAAAGTATTTCTATAAGGAATAACAAGTTGTTTAGTAATGACATGATTTTGTTTAAATAATAAATAATAAAAAACTGACTATCTGTTGTTCAGTTTAACAAACAGTCCAAATATACAAAAACAATTGTTTCCTAATATTAAAATGACGACACACAACATCTAGATATAAGAGTGGTTATGTAACCCATAAATTAAAGTGCATGTAACATTTCTTCCTCCCTTTTTCTTTTTTAACATATGTTACATCCAATACTTTAATGGATGTAACATATGAAAAATAGAAAGAGAGAGGAACAAATATTACATCCATACTATAATTTACCTATTACATGACCACTCTTAACTCTAGATGTGCATGGTGTTTTAATATCAGGAAATAAAGAATGTGATATATTTGGATTGTTTTGCAATGTTTGACATGTATTAAACCATTAAGGGACTTAAGTTTCTAAATTCTCACTTGAGTTTGTGTTTGGTAATTTCAACGAGAACTTAGATTATCTCATTTGTATTTCAAAAGTTTTTCTATAAAGAATGTCAAGTTGTTTAGTTATGACATGATTTTGTTAAAAAAAAAATAATAATAAAAATTTGATTGTTTGTTGTTCATTTTAAGAAACAATTCAAATATATAAGAAACTTTGTTTCCTCATATTAAAATGACCACACACAACATCTAGATCATTGCTTCATCTCTTTTTCTTTTTTAGCACACACAACATTTGGATATAAGAGTGGTTATGTAAGCGATAAATTAAAGTATGGATGTAACATTTCTTCGTATGTTTTTATTTTTTACCATATGTTACATCCAATCCTTAAATGGATGTAACATATGCAAAAAAAGAAAGAGAGAGGGACATAAGTTACCTCCAATCTTTAAATGGATGTAACATATGCAAAAAAGGAAAGAGAGAGGAACAAATGTTACACCTGTACTGTAATATACCTATTACATGACCACTTTTACAATGTGGGTGGTCTTTTTCATGAGAGGAAACAAAATTTGTTATTTATTTTTATTTTTTTACAGTGTTTCCCATGTATTAAAGCATTAAGAGACTTGTATAAGGTTTCTAAATTCTTAGATCAGTTTGTGTTTGGTAATTTCAACCACAATTTACAAATATTATTTCATGTGTATTTCAAAAGTGTTTCTATAAGGAATATCAAGTTGTTTAGTTATGACATGAGTTTGTTGAGAAAATAAATAATAAAAAATTAATTATTTGTTGTTCATTTTAAAAAATAGTCGAAATATATAACACACTTTGTTGCCTCGTATTAAAATGACCACATACAACATCTGTATGTAAGAGTAGTAATGTAGCATTAAACATTAAGTGACTTATATAAGGTTTCTAAATTATTAGTTCAATTTTTGTTTGATAATTTCAACCAAAATTTTCAAAGATCATGTTTTTTTTATTTCAAAAGTGCTTCTATAAGGAATATCAGGTTGTTTTGTCATGACATGGTTTTGTTAAAAAGATATGATAAAAAACTAATTATTTGTTGTTTAGTTTCAAAAATAGTATAAATATATAACACACTTTGTTGTGTCATATTAAAATGACCACACATACCATCTAGATGTAAGAGTGGTTATGTAACCTGCAAATTAAAGTATGGATGTAACATTTTTTTTTGTCTTTTTCTTTTTTAAGATATTTTATATCCAATCATTAAATGGATATAACATATGCATAAAAAAAATAAAAGAGCAAAAAATGTCACATCCGTACTTTAATTTACAACTGACATGACCAGTTTTACAATGTGCATGGCCTTTCTAACATAATTTGTTGCCTCATATTAAAATAACCACACAGAACATCTAAATGTAAGAGTGGTTATGTAACGAGTAAATTAAAGTATGGATGTAACATTTCTTTGTCTCTTTTTCTTTTTTAGTGCATGTTACACCAAATCATTAAATTGATGTAACATATGCAAAAAATGGAAAGATAGAGCGACAAATGTCACATCAACACTTTAATTTACAACTGACATGACCACTCTTACGATGTGTGTGGTTGTTTCAACACCAGGAAACAAAGAGTGTTATATATTTTGATTGTTTTGCAGGGTTTCACATGCATTGAAACATTAAGGGACTTGTATAAGGTTTCTAAATTCTTAGTTCATTTTGTGTTTGATAATTTCAAATGCAATTTGGAAATATTGTCATTTGTATTTCAAAAGCTTTTCTATAAGGAATATCAAGCTGTTTAGTTATCACATGTTTTTGTTACAAAAAGAAATAATAAAAACCTCATTATCCATTGTTGTTCATGTTAACACCCAGGTTGTTCCCTATGACTCCTTAGGGAATACGGCCGGGGTAACCACTAACCAATCTTTGGGCTGCTGCTTCTAGCCCAACTGCAGTCAGAGAGGGCTCTCTCTATTAAATGTGTCACTGCTTTCAGTGAGGGTTTTAGGCTAGTAATGAGATGAGTTTTTTGGTTGTTTCTGTGTTTGGTTGGGAGGATGCTTCTGTTTTCTTTAAAGTATATCAACAAGTAAGGTTAATCCATTGGGCAATGGGGTCTAGGACAGTTTTTTCTTGAGGTCTTGATTTTGGTGAAGGGAAAAGCTATAGGGCCTGTGTGTATTCCTTGAAACAAGATGTAATTAGTGAGGGTGAGGTGAAACAACCAGCAAAGAGCAATTAAGATTTCTTTACTTAAGCTGAATATTGTAATACGAGATTTGTTATCTAGGAGCAATTTCTTGAATTCCTAAACAACAACACACTGTGATGATGCAGTATTAAAGGTAGCAGTTAAGAATTACTCTTTAAATACCTTATCAGAAGAAAACATGTAAGATAGCTTAGATTGAGCTCAGGGTAGTCAATGACCAAGTCCTGAGACTATTCTTTTTCCTCACTACCAAGAGTTTTAAGTGTATAGAAAACATGAGAGACATATGGAATAACATAAAACACAAGTGAAATAAAGAGTCATGAGAAAAACTTATTGATTCACGTAATACACAGGAATCCTGTAGCCTTGAGCCACACACCATCAAGAGATCAATAGACAAACATCTTTGAAGAAATCCCACTGTCTTTTGTATTAACTGTCTGAGAGTTTTTACAATATCAGAATCACAGAGAGAATATCAAGAGAAGTTCTTACATCCGGAGTCCAACCCCTCTAAACAAACGCGAGGGGGAATATATAGAGGTTACATACAAAAATATCTCAGGTATGGAGTCATCTGAGAAGAAAATATCTCTTACACTTGTACAGGAAAGTAGATGAGAAGTAATTGTAAACATAAATGCCTCTTAAAGGCCTTGAACTGCTGTCAGGATAGATCTTTTGACCTTTGGGCACTGCGGAGTTAACTGCGCAGCTTTATCATAAATGTAGCTTTGGGGTGCTTTATCACTCTGATTTTTTGTATCTTCTTGACCCTGCCACCTGTACCTGCTGATCCTGCTGTTGATGCCGAGTACCTGTGCTGAGTTGGCTCAGCGTCTTTATGCTTGCTGTCATGGCTTTGTCCACCTGTAGGTGCAATATGGACTGTATTGCTGAAAAAGGATATAATTTCTCAGCTTTGGTTCAAAAGTAGCTTTATTAAGTCCTGCCATGTGTCTTGAGGGGGAAGCTGATGCCTCAAAATTGACCATAAGGTCTCATCAGCTTCTGTGTACTTATAGAAATGAGGAGGCTCATCAAATAGATGTGCTACTTCATTTTTAATAAAAAATAAATTATCTAATTTCTCAAAAAGAGCCTGTCCTGTTAGTGGGCCTGCTGAAGATGACCCAGGAGGCTCAGCAATTTCAATTGCTGCAAAACTGCTCACCCTCTTGATGTATTTTTCATGAGATAGCAGATTCCCTGATTCTGTCAAATTGGGAAGTCCTCTGTCCTGTAGGGCTGCGAACCTATTCTGGAACTTATTTATGTCTGCCTGTATATCATGTATCTTCCTGTCCAGTGTTTGATTTAGGTTCTTCATTGTTTTGGTTCTTTTGATTAGGGAAATGGTTTCTGTCCTATTAGCAATTCCCATTTTTATTAGCTGAGAACGAGTCCTATAATTAAGGACCTCAATCATCTTTGGGGCAAGGTCTGCCATGTTGCCTAGGGAGTTTCTAGCTCTTTGCAGTTCCCTTCTTGCCCTGCCAATGAGTCCTATCTGCTCATGTATAGCATCAATGTACTCCCGCTGGTTAGTGATTGATTGTCCAATGGCAGTCCATATCACTTGCTTGATCTCTGCTGTTACTGCCTCAAAATTGAGCTGCTTTTCCAGCTCTGCAATTTTCTTCTTTAGGGCTTTTACTTCCCTCTCCCTCTCAGCCACATTTTGCTTAGACTTATCATATTTCTCATTTACCTTTGCTAAGCTTTCCTTGGCCTTATTCAGTTCTGACATTTGAGCCTCTAGTACTTGGAGCTCTTGCCTTAGTTTTTGCATATCTAGGCTCTCTGTCTGCTCTGTTGATGGTGCTGCAGTGGCTGGCTCTGTTGTTGCTGGCTCTGTTGTAGCTGGAGCTGTTTCTGATGCTTGCTACTTTGGAGGGATGTGCTCTTTAGGGGCCTCCTCAAGGTCTATTGTCTCGGTGGATGTTTTGGAAGACTGCCCTGTTTCTTTCCTTTGTAGAGCTACTTCTAGGGTAGTCTCTGTACCCTGCAGCTTCTGTTGGGTGTCAACCAGCTCTTTATATAGGGTCATCAATAGAGCTGTTGCATCCTTTTCTTGCCTCTGCTGGGCAACTTCATCTGTTTGTGGATGTAGCGTTGGGGGGATTTTCATTTTCTTCTTAATTGCTGCTACATCTGCATCCCTTAGTTTAAGGACCTCCTGTATGGCCTTAACATCATTGGGATCATGTCCAAACTCTATGATAATGTCTTCTAGTGCCTTGATTCTATTATCCTTGGCTTGAGATGATGCCCTCTCCAACTCAAGCTGTGCTGCTGTGTTGTTCAAACTGTTTTGCAGCCTATAGTTTATGAAGGTCTTGTCTGCCAGGGTGGCATAGACCATCTCACCCGTTTGCTTGTGAAGCTCGATCTGGTCCATAGGGTGGATGTCTTTTGCAAGGACTTCTAGGTTTGTCCTTATGTAATCTGCCGTTGATTGAGGTCGCTGCACTGTAGGGGTAAAATGACTCATAGTCATTTTGGCTTCTTGTACATCATAGGCAGCCATAAGCCTTTGTTGATTTGAGGGAGCCATGTTCAATAAATAGTTGTAGAGCTTTATTTTGATTGGCTCACTCCTCCTTTTGGCATCCTTAAACTGATCCTTGATACCTGCAGCTGTGTTTTTATCTTGTCCAGAGGAGCTGACCTCCCCAAGTGTTGTCCTGTCCTGGTCTTGATGCATTGAGCTGGCAGAGGTCTCAAGGCTGTGCATTTCTTCTTCTGAAAATGGATTCAGCCTCTGCCTTTTGTCAGGACCTTTTGTGAGAGGGGTTTCCCTCTCCCTTTTCCTGCTGGTGTCCTCCCTCTGAGGGGTTTGGAGGACCGAGGAGTCTATCCTAGAGTCCTGTCTAGGAGGCGCCATGCTAGTTGTCTTTTCTTGGGTGGCTGCCTGGCCTTCTCCTCTTTGTTTTTCTTGATCCTGTTTATCAATTTCTTGTTGCTGTTGTTCTTGCTGGTCTTGTTGGCTCTGTTGGCCCTATTGGCCCTGTTGGCCCTGCTGGCCCTCTGCTTCTTCCATTACCTTGTCTTTACCTTTGTCTTGCCCTTGATTTGAAGTCTGTGCTGCCTCTTGTGGTGTTGCAGATGAGGAAGCTGGCACTGTGGTGTGAGCACTTGGTAGGGCAGGCACCTGTGAAGGACATTCCAAGTCAGCCATCTTTAGCAAATGTCTTTTAGCCCTTTCTACTAGCTCTTCCTGAGACACAGGCTCGATTAAGGTATTTTTCTTCCATTTGGGCTGGTTTGCATGTCTTGATATGAGGAGCATGCTATCATGCTCATAGCTGGAGAGTTTGTATTTTAGTCTCCTCTTGGATATGAAGCCATTGGGGTCATATGGTTTCCAAAGGAAGCTTTGTGTTAGGCCCATGCGTTCCAATATTCTTTCTGCCTCCATCCACCCTTCTCTTTTGTTTAGAACAAAATGGCCCAACTGGTTTTTGACTTTGAGTTGTGCCTTCTTGCCTTTCCCTGCAAAATGGACCTGATCGGCATTGCCGAACTGTCGGAAGTACTCCAGGGCAAAGAGTCTCATGGGCACAAACCTGGGCAGCCTGAAAGGTCTCAACTCACATCCATATATTCTAATCACTGTGTGATGCTGGTAGAAATACCAGTCTCCTATGCCATAGGCAGTGGATAGTTGCAGTATCCTCTGCATTTCATCAGTGAGTCTTGGAGGAGGTTCTGTCATGAACAGAGACAGGGCCGGATGGATGAACAAATCTATAAACTCACAGTATGTGTAGGGTGAGTATGATTGGGCATGGAAGATGGAGCTCCAGTACAGCACTGATCTTGGGTTTCCTGCAGCATCATTTCTCTTGATCTCAAAAGAGAATTTCTCATGTTGATGATAGAGGATGAGGTGATAAATGTATGAGGTGTATTTGAACACCCTCTCTCTGGGTAAGTGCAGGAACTGTTCATGTATTTTATCAGAGATGTATGTAGCATAGTTATAGCAGATAGGGGCCTTCCCAGGGGCAAACATTGACATCATAACTAGCACAGTTTCATCTAAAAACTCCATTGATTTATATCCCAGAATTGAGCTTATCATATGGGCCAGGTCTAATCCAAGTTGATTCATGTATCCATCAAAGATGGGAGGATGCAGCACTTTGTCTGACTTCTTAACAAACAATTGATTTATTTTGAGGATCTCTGCCTCTGTAAGTATTTTGGTCCCTTGGTTGATTAAGTCCAGCAGGGATAAAGGGACCAATTTCTTGTGAGTTTTAAATTGCACCATATCCCTGATGGCCTGAGGGGTGGTATAAAATACAACTTCACCCTGGGGGTTCAATACTGCTCTTTGTGATGGATCATAACAACTGGCACACAGATAGATGAGGTCAGGGAATTGCCTGACTCGAGGCATTTTGAAGGTTGGCAGAGAAGACTCCCAAATTCCTAGGATATCTGTCCCATCTCTATGCCTAGCCCTGAACTCATTTAGCAGGTGAATGTGATAGGTGCATCCCTCTCTGGAGTCTTCTGATATTTGATAGTCTATATCAGCAAGGTCTTGCTAGTCTAGCTCTCTCTGTGGAGCATTTAGAGGAGTGACATTAAGGACTGCAGGGGTATCCATGCTTGACTGAAGTAATATCTGAAATGCCGGGTATGCTGTTTGCAACAGTGCAACTGAGGGAGACCAAGGTTAACCGAGTTGGTGCACAGTCCAGAACAACAATGCTGGCCTTTTGGAAAGGGCTTACAATAGCGGGAAGACCTCCCTTGTCAGTTTTGGAAGTAATGCAGGAAGTCCACGGTTGCGCGAACAGGGTAGGTTTTTAACAGGAATTGCAGTTTATTTGAGGTCCCCGACGCTGTGTTTCAGCTTTAAATGGTCGAATAGGGTAACACACAGTTGGTTTATCAGTGAAATTTTTGACTTAATGGCTATTATGGTGGTTTTTACAAGAAATTTTAAGAAAAACCAGTTCACAGGAGGACGAGGCTCAAATACATGTTAAACAATGGCGTGGAGTGAAGAATGCAGCTGGGTTTGCGTGCTGGGTTCTTTGAAATTGGTTGCAGGCTGGCTGGTCGAAGGCGTCGTGAATTGCATGCAGACAGCTTAATAGCGAATTTCCAAAAAAATATGAAAAAATTGCGAAAAATAGCGAAAATATGGCTTTTTGGCTTTATTGGCGCGCTTTTTGGATGACGTCAGCATGACATCATCATGGGGGACCGGGTTGGATGACGTTAGCAGGATGTCATCGGGTGACGTGGTGGTCAACGACAGGTCCACGGGGGCGATGAGGTGGCGGCCAGGTGGGCGAATGAGGGATGAGGTGAGCGGATGTGGCAGTGACGTGCACGGCAGCAGGGCGAGGACGTGGGCGGGACAGGTGTCGCAATATCGGAACCGGCCCTGTATGATGACAGAATTGTCAGGCGTTGCTCCGATGCAATCAAGGAGTGACAGGTGTCCCGGCGTGATGCTGGCCTGACGCAAGCGTCTGACAGATATCGGAAGGTATCTGTCAGACACGTAGGGTGCTCCGATATCCATGTGGGCCGTCGATCTGGAAGCGCTCGATCCAACGGCTGTCGGGCAAGCAACTTGTACGAGCCTTTAATGCCTGCCTTCATTAACCTTCGGACGTCGGGATTGCCCGAAACCACTGTGCGCCGTCGATCTGAGATAGGCGCTATCTGACGGTCATCGGACGGGTGATCTTCACCGACGATAGTGACCAGTGGGCGGGTATTAAAAAACAATATTTCTTTGTCGTTTAGTGACCGGCGGGCCCCTCCATGTGTTAAATCATTTATCGGGGGTTTCTATGGTTTCTTGTGCAAAAGTATTTTAATTGGCCAACCTTAGAACAATTGAAATTTCGGGTTTTATCCAAGGTTTGGGCATAAAATTTTTCGAAGGCGGAAACTATAGGGGAAAGGGGTCCAAATGGGTTTTTATTAATGTGAAAGGGTAAACTGACTCCCGACCTCAGGATAAGGCGGGAGAAGGATTTTTTCATGGTTTTTCCGCCTTTTGGGTGATTTTTATGGGTTTTGAAGGTTTTTCAAGGTAAAAATGGAGCTTTTGGAGTGAGGAAACTGATGGAGATGGAGGAAAGGTGGGGCATGGGTTCTTGACCTTGACCAGGTGTCAATTCAATTCCCAAGGGGCGAACATAATGGCTATAGTGCCAAGGAGGGGATATCTATGCATTGTGGGGTTTATACACCATGGTGTTTATAATAATAAGGATAGTAGGGTATAGGGGGCTAAATAATAGAGTTAGTTGTTAATAGTGGAGGAGACATGAGTGAGGGCTGATTTAACCAAGTTTTCTTTGAAAATAACTTGGAATCAAGAGTAGATGAAAATGAAAAGAGTTTTACACAAAAAATGTGGCTTTTGAAGGCCATTAGTACCGTGACAAAACTTTTGAGTTTGCTGTATAAACCAGTGGATGAAGGGGTGTTAGTAAGGAGTGATATACAAATGAGAAAAAGGGAGTTAGTCATGCTCCAGTGTGTTGCTTTTCCTGTAGATGTTTCAGCAACTTTGGTCCTGAAAGAGACAACATTTCTGCAACCCCATCTACCTACCCAACTAGTTTCCCTAACATTTTTTATTCCTTCTTGGAGGGTGCACTTGGAATTGCAAACCCTTTGGATGCCTTTTCTTTTCATTGGCTTTTTTGCTTTCATTCCCTATCTAACACAACCCTTATTCCTTCCAGGGTCCCAGATTAAGCAGTTGGGAACCTTAGCTTCTCTACCTAGCTACTGATCTGCCAAGATTAAACAGTTTGGATAGATTTCATTCTCTATTCTACGACATAAATTTAAAACATGACATGATCCAGATTAGGCTGTTGAATCATCCATAAAATTTTGTTAGCATGCAGGCCTAGATGTACCTTTTCTTTCTTTTGCAAATATGGAACCTTTGTGGCAGCAAAAAATGGAGCATATTTGGCACTTATATTTGCCAATCATGAAATATGAAACCTATTGGTATAGGTATCCAACAGTGGCTCCACATGGGGATGGTCTTTCCTCCTGAAAGGCCAAGAACAGCAGGTCAGTATGCCTAGGCCCTTCAGATATTGCTTAGAAACTTTGGAGCTTCATCACCCTGGATTCCTCAAAATGTAGGCTGGTGTATTGAAACTCAGAATGTCTTTCAATTCTATTCCTTATTTGCAATGCCTCTCAGAATGTCCTTACTTTCATGCTTTAAAAACAACCATATATAAAACACATACAGAGTTTTATATACAACAAACTATGTACAAAAGCAGGTCAGCTCTATTCATGGAAGGTAATCAAAATAGTGCTTGAGCATCCTGCCATTGACAGGCCCTTCCTCTAAGTCAGTCTTGTCCAGATCTTGCAGAAAATAGGTATTGTTTCCTTGTACTGCTTGTATTAGGAATGGTCCTCTCCACAGGGAGTCAAATTTTCCATGCTTACCCTTGCTCTCTCTCCTTGAATCCCACTTGAGGACTTTGTCACCTATGTTGAAATCCTCTGCTTTGGTCCTTCTGTCAAATGCCTTTTTTAGCTTTTCTTGTAAAATTTGGGCTCTGTTATAAACCTCCTCTTTGGTTTGCTGCAAACATATAATCTGATTGATCCTTCTTTGCATGTCATTGGGCTCAGCTTGGCACTCCTGGAGTATCTTCATAGCAGGCATTCCTAGTGATGAAGGGAATTTAGCCTCTAAACCATAGACTAACTCATATGGGCTGAGCCCAATTGATCTTTTGGTTGTTAATCTATCTGCCCATAATGCATTGACTAGTTTCTTGTGCCAATTTTTCTTGTTTTCCTCTAATATCTTCTTAATCATATTTACCAAACTTTTGTTTGAGGATTCTGCCAGCCCGTTGCCTTGGGGATAATATGCAGTGGAGTGGCCCAGGGTAATGTGAAATTTGTGGCAGAAACTAACCATTTTTTTGGATCTGAATGCAGCAGCATTATCTGTTATTATTTTGTCAAGGCATCCAAACCTAGCAAGAATGTTTGTCTCCAAAAATTGTATAATGGTGGAGTCATTTGCTTGTCTGCATGGGATTGCTTCAATCCACTTTGTGAAGTAATATGTTGCTGTAAGAATCCACCTATGCTGGCCTGAAGAGGAAGGATTGATTTCACCAATGAAATCCAAGCCCCATTACTAAAATGGTCTTTCTGTTGCAATAGGCCTTAGGGGTAGAGGCAGCAATTGTCTCTTTCCTTCAAATATTTGACATTTGTGACATGCAGTAGTAAATCTCTTGACATTAGAAAAGATAGTGGGCCAATAATATCCAGCTCTTAGTATTTTGTTCACAGTGGATTTCCAATAAAGATGCCCACCACAATCTCTTGTATGAAATTCTTCCATTATTTTGTTGGCTTCACCTTCAATCAGACAATTTAGCAAGATGCCCTCATGGTTTCTCCAAAGCAGATTTTCTTCCATGACACAGAATTTTGAGGCTTTCATTTTGACAAACCTACTCTTAGTTCTAGACAGTCCTGAGGGAGCACACAGGTTTTGCA
>APFE030807934.1:0-19670 GCA_000404065.3 Pinus taeda
TATTATTATATTAATTTATTAAAATAGTTATATTAATACAATTGATTAAAGTTATTACATTATTGCTATTGCATAAATTACTTAGTCTTACAAATATTAAGAAAAGAATTATTACTATATTTCTAATACTAATTATTATTAGTTATATTAATTTTATAATAAATTATTAATTTAATTAATATTTAATTATTTTAATCAAATAATATTGTAAAACCTAACCAACTACTAAAATCTTCAATATTAATTTTATTATAATTGAAAATAATTTAATATTAACCTAGCTAAGAAACCTAAAAAGAGAAAGTTTTAAATCTTAGGAAATTCTATAGTATTTTTAATTTTATCATAATATTTATATTATTAATATATTCCTTATTTTAATTTTTATGATTATTATAATATATATTATTAAAATTAAAAATAATTAATTTATTAGATTATATTATATTATAATTATAGTTAATAATCATTAATAATATATTAATCTATATAAATTAAATAAAGAATTATATTATTTTATTATAAAGATATATTATATTATATTTATTAGCTTAAATTAATTAATTAATAAAATAATTCCACTTATATTATAAAATATTATTATATAGTTAGATATGGATATGATTATTAATAACCTAAATTTTATTTATTTATATTAAATATTATTTATAATATTATTCCTAATAAATCTTTTTAATATTATTATCAAAGGATTTGATTTAAAATGAATTAATTCTAAAGGAGATTAACCTAGGGAAGGAATTCTACAAAGGAAAGAAAAAGAATTTAACCTAGGGGGAAAATACCAAGAGGAAATTGACCTGGGGTTAGAAATAAACACAAAACCAACACCTATATCTAACGACAAAAGACACAAGAGAGGAGAGGGAAAACTTACCTGCTTGAGGCCATTACCTGGAAGTTCTTGCGCTTTTTATTTCCTTGATCAAGGGCAACCAGCTCCCGCTAATCTCCACGCCATTATCTCTGTTCAGATTGTGAGGATGTTTGATGATCTCAAGGGCTTCTCTGATCTTTCGTCTCTGATATTGCTCTTCCCTTGCAATAATTAATGCGTTTTCCAGACCGATATGGTGTTTCGTCTTTAAGGAATGCTCTGCGAGGGCTGAAGTACGCGATCTTTCGTTCTTAATATCCGCGCCATGTTCTTTGAGTCTTGTCTGGAGGGACCGACCTGTTTCACCAATGTAGCATTTTCCACAGGAACATTCTATTTTATAAACTCCTTTAAGCTGTTGCCTGTCTATATCATCTTTAACAGACCTCAAATTTTGTCTGATAGTACCAGGGGCAGAGAAATGAGTGATAATGTTTTTCTTTTTTAGGACTCTGGCGATTTTGTCCGTAACTCCCTGGATATATGGAAGAAAAACAGTACCACATTTCGGTTGATCTTGAGCCTTAGGTTCAGGGGACAACAACTTCCTTTCAGCTTTCTTTATGGCCTTATTAATTTCTTGGTCTTTGTAGCCTAAACCTTTAAAAGTTAGGACTAGGTGTTTCTTCTCTTCTTCTAGGTGTTCTGAGTCGGAAATTCGAAGGGCTCTGATGGCCAGTGTGTTAAGAACACCAGTCTTTTGAGCAGGGTGATGATGGGAATCGACATGGAGGTAACTCTCAGTATGGGTTGATTTCCTGAAGACCTTGTGGCCTAAAGAGCCATCTTCTTTTCTGAGGATTAGGACGTCTAAGAATGGAATGCTCTTGTTATTCTCGAGTTCCATTGTAAACTTTATATCTGGAGAGATTGAATTTAAGTGAGTGAAAAACTTTTCGAGCTCCGCTTTACCATGTGTCCATTTTATATTGGTGTCATCTACAAAACGCTTCCACCAGCCTGGTTTCAAAGGATAAGAACTTAGAGCCTTCTTTTCAAAATATTCCATGTAAAGGTTGGCTACTATTGGTGAAAGGGGGGACCCCATTGCCACACCGGAAGTTTGTTCATAAAATACTCCTTGGAAGGTGAATACAGTCGACCTTAGGCAGACTTCAGCCAGCTTTGCAGTCTCCGGATCAGCAACATCTCTTATAACCTGAATGGCTTCATCAAGAGGGATCTTAGTGAATAAGGAAACCACGTCGAAGCTTACCAGGATATCATCATGTTCCAATTTCTCATTCTTAATAAGGTTCACAAAGTCTTGGGAGTCCTTGATGAAGGAATCAGTGTTTCCAACAAGGGGTTTGAGAAGTTTTGCAACATATTTCGCAAGTTCATAGGTAGGGGAACCAATAGTATTAACTATTGGTCTAAGGGGGACACCTTCCTTGTGGATTTTGGGAAGTCCATAGATTCTGGGAACAGTTTCACAGGAGGGGGTCAGCTTCTTTTTTAATTTTTCGTCAAGGTTCGAATTAGATATAATCTTCTTTACATCCTTCACGATCTTTGGGATGGGATTGCATCTTAGCTTCTTATAACTCCCACAGCTTAGGTGATCATTCATCTTACAGATATAATCTTCTTTGTCCAGAATGACTGTAGCTCCTCCTTTGTCAGCTTTAAGAACCACGACCCTGTCATTGTTTCGCAAGGAATTGAAGGCTTTTTGTTCTTCTTTGCTGAGGTTGCTTTTGGGGATTTTGGTTTTCCTCATGATTAGAGAGCAATCTTGTCTCAATGATTCTTTATCTTCCACCGCAAGGTTGCTGATTCCTTCCTCTATGTTGCAAATCATCTTTTCAAGGGGAAGGTTTTTAGGTGTTACTGCAAACCCCAAACCTTTGTTGAGAATATTAGTGACAAGAGGATCCAGTTCTAAAGAGGACAGGTTCACAACTTTTCTTTTCGGTTTATCATTCTGTTTTCTATTGTCCATATTGTCTCCATTATTATTTTCAATAGAAACGTTCTCCCATCTGCTCTTTACTCCATTGCTATTAATATTAATACCTGCATTGAAACCTTGAGGGCTGTCCACACAGTTGTTTATATTTATTAGGGTTTCTGCGTTGACTAAGAGGCCACCATCTGAAGGGATAATCACATCATCCACTAAGTTACTGATACCAGCTGGTGCGCTAATGTCATTTGCTGAGTTAATGCCTCCATCTGATGTATTAATGACACATTCAACTTTGTTGACCTTGATTATCTCTAAGGATGGGTTATCTGATACGCTGCTGCCCCCATTTTCTGCGCTGGTCCATCCATTTTCTGAGATGCCTGCTGAGTTATTGTCCCTCTTTTCTGCGTAAGGGATCCCTACTGCTACTTTTTCTGCTTTACTGCCCCCATTTGGTGTGATAGAGTCCTTATTAGTTTCGTGATTGTCTCCACAAGGTGTAAAAACTCTGATCGAATTCAACGCTGAGGTGTCTTCTGAGTAATATACTTTTTCTCCTGCGTTACTGTTGTAATTTCCTGAGCTTGCTGCGATGATGTCCCCATTTGCTGTGCTGGGGTCCTTATATTCTGCGTGAGCGACTCCAAGAGGAACATTAATTGAATCCACTGCTGATAAACCAGCTGCAGGGATGACCTTAATTGTTTGTGCGAGAACTGAATTTACTGTGCTACGGACCTTATCTGCTGCGTGAGCCACTCCAGGAGGTGAGAAAGCATTAATTGAATCCACCACTGATAAACCAGCTGCGGGGATGACCTTGACTGATTCTGCGTGAACTGAATTTAACGATGATAAAGGAGTGAAAGAATTTAATGAACCCGACTCTGATATCTTAACTGCTGCTGCGTGAGCTGAATTCACCGATGATAACCCTGCTGCTGCGAGGCTGTTACCTTCTACTGCGTTGATGATGCCGTCATTAAATCCACTGCCAGGATTACAATGCCTAAAATCTGCAACGTTTTCAATCATTCTTGCTGTGGCTGCGTGAACTGAACCCAGTACTGGAAACCTTCCTGCACCGAGGTTGTCACATTCTACTGCGCTATTGATATAATTATTAAATCTAAGGCCAGGATTTTTACAATGCCTAGAACCTACAGAGTTTTCAAACATTTCAGCGAGGAGGCTGGTTCTGAGTTTGGCCAATTTCTTATCCTGTCTTACCCGAGCGATCCTATATTCATAATCAGCTTTGAGAGCGATTCTTGCATCGATAATCGCCCAGAGATTATTATTGATGCTGTTAGCAACCTTTAGGTGGGCGGAAAGAGCCAAACGACCCAGTTTTTCCAGAGCTAATCTAACTCTTTTTATCTCAGAACGGATCAGGGTAAAGCTAAGTTGAAGAAACGCTTTATTATTAAATTTGTTTTGAAGATTATGCTTAATCTGAGCGAATGGGGGAATGATCTGGTTATCTCGACAGTTTTTTAGGAATTGTAAATCTGCTGCTCTTCTAGCTATCCTCACTCTCGATTTTTCGAGTAAAAGGATATCACTCCAGGTATCCCCTCCGTACTGGGATAAGATTATGGATTTCAGATTTTTGTGGCTTGAATCTTTTAAATGAATGACCGGAGAATCCACAGTTTTATCATTTTTGAACCGACATTTCGAATCCCAAGTGGGATCCATCTTCAGGATGAGAGAATGATGATGATAGAAGAGCAGCGGAGAGGAAATAAATAAATGGAGGATGGAAAATTTTTGGAGAACCAAACAAGTCGGCTGAGATGATAATGATTTTTATTATTTTTATTTTTATTAATTATGAAATGTTTATAATATTAATATGCTTTGATTTTTATATAACGTTAATAGGTTTTTTAGATTTATTTTTATTTTCAAAGAAATCATACTAATTAATAATTAAAATTAAAATTGAATAAAATAATTATATATATAATATTATTATATTAATTTATTAAAATAGTTATATTAATACAATTGATTAAAGTTATTACATTATTGCTATTGCATAAATTACTTAGTCTTACAAATATTAAGAAAAGAATTATTACTATATTTCTAATACTAATTATTATTAGTTATATTAATTTTATAATAAATGATTAATTTAATTAATATTTATTATTTTTAATCCAATAATATTGTTAAAAACTAACCAAACTACTAAAATCTTCATATTAATAATATAAATGAAAATAATTTAATATTAACCTAGATAAGAAACCTAAAAAAAAGTTTTATCCTAGGGCAATTTCTATATATTATTATTATTTTATTAATAATATTATTATTATTAATAATATTCTATTTTTTAATTTTATGATTATTATAATATATATTATTAACATTAAAAATAATTAAATTTTATAGATTATATTTTATTATGTAATATAATTAGTAATAATATTAATAATATATAATTAATTAAAAAAGATTATATTATTTATTATAAAGAATTTATTATTATTATAATTTATTAGCTTAATATTAATTAAATTATAAAATATTCACCTTATATTAATAAAATATTCATTTATATAGTTAAATATCAATTTTATAGTTAATATGAATATGATATTAAATAACGCTACAATTTTTATTAATAGATAATTATATTATTTATAATATTATTCCTAATAAATCTTCAATTAATATTATTATCAAAGGATTTGATTTAAAATGAATTATTTCTAAAGGAGATTAATCTAGGGACGGAATTCTACAAAGGAAAGAAAAAGAATTTAACCTAGGGGGAAAATACCAAGAGGAAATTGACCTAGGGTTAGAAATAAACACAAAACCAACACCTATATCTAACGACAAAAGACACAAAAGAGGAGAGGGAAACTTACCTGCTTGAGGCCCTTACCTGGAAGTTCTTGCGCTTTTTATTTCCTTGATCAAGGGCAACCAGCTCCCGCTAATCTCCACGCCATTATCTCTGTTCAGATTGTGAGGATGTTTTATGATCTCAAGGGCTTCTCTGATCTTTCGTCTCTGATATTGCTCTTCCCTTGCAATAATTAATGCGTTTTCCAGACTGATATGGTGTTTCGTCTTTACGGAATGCTCTGCGAGGGCTGAAGTACGCGATCTTTCGTTCTTAATATCCGCGCCATGCTCTTTGAGTCTTGTCTGGAGGGACCGACCTGTTTCACCAATGTAGCATTTTCCATAGGAACATTCTATTTTATAAACTCCTTTAAGCTGTTGCCTGTCTATATCATCTTTAACAGACCTCAAATTTTGTCTGATAGTACCAGGGGCAGAGAAATGAGTGATAATGTTTTTCTTTTTTAGGACTCTGGCGATTTTGTCCGTAACTCCCTGGATATATGGAAGAAAAACAGTACCACATTTCGGTTGATCTTGAGCCTTAGGTTCAGGGGACAACAACTTCCTTTCAGCTTTCTTTATGGCCTTATTAATTTCTTGGTCCTTGTAGCCTAAACCTTTAAAAGTTAGGACTAGGTGTTTCTTCTCTTCTTCTAGGTGTTCTGAGTCGGAAATTCGAAGGGCTCTGATGGCCAGTGTGTTAAGAACACCAGTCTTTTGAGCAGGGTGATGATGGGAATCGGTATGGAGGTAACTCTCAGTATGGGTTGATTTCCTGAAGACCTTGTGGCCTAGAGAGCCATCTTCTTTTCTGAGGATTAGGACGTCTAAGAATGGAATGCTCTTGTTATTCTCGAGTTCCATTGTAAACTTTATATCTGGAGAGATTGAATTTAAGTGAGTGAAAAACTTTTCGAGCTCCGCTTTACCATGTGTCCATTTTATATTGGTGTCATCTACAAAACGCTTCCACCAGCCTGGTTTCAGAGGATAAGAACTTAGAGCCTTCTTTTCAAAATATTCCATGTAAAGGTTGGCTACTATTGGTGAAAGGGGGGACCCCATTGCCACACCGGAAGTTTGTTCATAAAATACTCCTTGGAAGGTGAATACAGTCGACCTTAGGCAGACTTCAGCCAGCTTTGCAGTCCCCGGATCAGCAACATCTCTTATAACCTGAATGGCTTCATCAAGAGGGATCTTAGTGAATAAGGAAACCACGTCGAAGCTTACCAGGATATCATCATGTTCCAATTTCTCATTCTTAATAAGGTTCACAAAGTCTTGGGAGTCCTTGATGAAGGAATCAGTGTTTCCAACAAGGGGTTTGAGAAGTTTTGCAACATATTTCGCAAGTTCATAGGTAGGGGAACCAATAGTATTAACTATTGGTCTAAGGGGGACACCTTCCTTGTGGATTTTGGGAAGTCCATAGATTCTGGGAACAGTTTCACAGGAGGGGGTCAGCTTCTTTTTTAATTTTTCGTCAAGGTTCGAATTAGATATAATCTTCTTTACATCCTTCACGATCTTTGGGATGGGATTGCATCTTAGCTTCTTATAACTCCCACAGCTTAGGTGATCATTCATCTTACAGATATAATCTTCTTTGTCCAGAATGACTGTAGCTCCTCCTTTGTCAGCTTTAAGAACCACGACCCTGTCATTGTTTCGCAAGGAATTGAAGGCTTTTTGTTCTTCTTTGCTGAGGTTGCTTTTGGGGATTTTGGTTTTCCTCATGATTAGAGAGCAATCTTGTCTCAATGATTCTTTATCTTCCACCGCAAGGTTGCTGATTCCTTCCTCTATGTTGCAAATCATCTTTTCAAGGGGAAGGTTTTTAGGTGTTACTGCAAACCCCAAACCTTTGTTGAGAATATTAGTGACAAGAGGATCCAGTTCTAAAGAGGACAGGTTAACAACTTTTCTTTTCGGTTTATCATTCTGCTTTCTATTGTCCATATTGGCTCCATTATTATGTTCAATAGAAACCTTCTCCCATCTGCTCTTTACTCCATTGCTATTAATATTAATACCTGCATTGAAACCTTGAGGGCTGTCCACACAGTTGTTTATATTTATTAGGGTTTCTGCGTTGACTAAGAGGCCACCATCTGAAGGGATAATCACACCATCCACTAAGTTACTGATACCAGCTAGTGCGCTAATTTCATTTGCTGAGTTAATGCCTCCATCTGATGTATTAATGACACATTCAACTTTGTTGACCTTGATTATCTCTAAGGATGGGTTATCTGATACGCTGCTGCCCCCATTTTCTGCGCTGGTCCATCCATTTTCTGAGATGCCTGCTGAGTTATTGTCCCTCTTTTCTGCGTAAGGGATCCCTACTGCTACTTTTTCCGCTTTACTGCCCCCATTTGCTGTGATAGAGTCCTTATTAGTTTCGTGATTGTCTCCACATGGTGTAAAAACTCTAATCGAATTCATCGTTGAGGTGTCTGCTGAGTAATATTCTTTTTCTCCTGTGTTACTGTTGTAATTTCCTGAGCTTGCTGCGATGATGTCCCCATTTGCTGTGCTAGGGTCCTTATCTTCTGCGTGAGCGACTCCAAGATTTTAAGTAGTATGGTGAGTTTTTTAATAATAATAATTATTTGATTAATAATTAATAATAATAATTAATTATTTGATTAAAAATTAAATATTTAATTAAATTAATAATTTATTATAAAATTAATATAACTAATAATAATTAGTATTAGAAATATAGTAATAATTCTTTTCTTAATATTTGTAAGACTAAGTAATTTATGCAATAGCAATAATGTAATAACTTTAATCAATTGTATTAATATAACTATTTTAATAAATTAATATAATAATATTTAATATAATATAATTTAATTATTTATTTCAATTTCAATTTTAATTTTAATTATTAATTGTATGATTTCTTTTGAAAATAAAAATAAATCTAAAAAACCTATTAACGTTATATAAAAATCAAAGCATATTAATATTATAAACATTTCATAATTAATAAAAATAATAAAAATCATTATCATCTCAGCCGACTTGTTTGGTTCTCCAAAAATTTTCCATCCTCCCTCTATTTATTTCCTCTCCGCTGCTCTTCTATCATCATCATTCTCTCATCCTGAAGATGGATCCCACTTGGGATTCGAAACGTCGGTTCAAAAATGATAAAACTGTGGATTCTCCAGTCATTCATTCAAAAGATTCAAGCCACAGAAATCTGAAATCCATAGACTTAATCTTCAACGAAAATCGTAATCAAATTTCAAATAAGCAATTAAATCGACAATAGCATCACCCGAGAGCGTAGTAGCATTAACCAATCTCTTCTAGCTAATTCTATCTAAATCACACTCAATCTCAATTAAGTGATTCAAATGGAAATGATGTCAACCGAGAGTTCAATAGTATTAACCAATCTCTTTCAAATGATTCTATAATAACCACACTCTTATCATGATCAACAAGATTGAATGCTTTAACTGATAATCAATTTAATCTACAGTAAGCATAAATGGAATCAAATGAAAAAGTTGTGAATCACATAAGGAAAGTAAACTAACTTTAATACAGGAAATCAGCAAATAGCAAAAAAGACAAACTCACAAATAATGGACAAACATCAAACCAATAAAACTTGCATGAATTATAAAGATATAACACAAAGGATAGCAGTTTGATCCACCAGAGGCCGGACCCTTAGCCATCAGCGAATACTACTGAGCTACTTAAGAGAATACGAATGAACAGTAACGTAAATTATGTATTAAACATTGAACTCAATCCTCATTACAATACAGTTTTGTTCCTCAAAAGCACCAGTCTATAAATTAAAATTAAAATTTGAAAATAAAAACAGAGATCCCTTCCCTTTCTACAGTTTCCACTTTTATAGTAAAAAAGGGTAAAAGATAAATGTGATCCCTCAAGATCGGGAGATCCTGAGGGATTCACAATTGAATGATATCTTCTAACATTCTTCATGTTTAGCATTGATCCTCCTAATTCGTCCTCCAGCCTATCCGCAATTGATGTGCCTTATTCCTCCTTTTTTAGTTTACTTTGTTCTGTTTCTAGGGAACAACAGTTGTTCCTTTTAAGAGCTAGTTATGGTGGCTAAATCTTAATCAAGAGTAGTTCATTCATTTCTTATCATAATCCATCAATATGTTAGCGTATAAAGGTACAAAAGAGATAAGAAAAGAGGAAAAAGGCACTGTAATTGAGATTAAATACATACCCATTGCATAACTCAACATACTCCCCTACTTACCCTATTTCATGTCCTCATGAAAAGTAAATAGTTCTTATGTAATGCAGTTAAAGAGTAGGTTGGGGAGAAAGCTTCAAAAATTGGCCTAAAGCCATGATGTTGAGCCAGGAGCACAAAGGCGAGCCTTTCTTTTCCTTCAGGGAACTCGTAGTCAACCTGATACCCTTTAGGAGGATACCAAATAATGGGACTCCAAAACCGGCATACCAACCAATAAGGTCCTTCTCTCAAAATAAGATTGTTGTAGATGATCATTCGGGTCGCAGCAACTTTAAAATTCCTATAATTAAATGGTTCCCTTTCTTTCACACTAATAGTGGAGGTCATCCATCTGAGCTTAGATGTAGTCAGGGATATTTCTTGAATGGAGAGGAAATATGTTATTCCTTTCTGCACAATCTCCTTATGTATGGGCCCTAAATTTTTAATCACGCCCTCTTGTGTCGTTAGATTTTTATAGTTGGAAAACATTTGTAAAGGGTTTTTCGATTCACTCCTCACCCAAAGATCCAATCCATGTTCCTGTCTTTGAAATGCATTATAAGCTTTAAACCATTTGAGTTGGTTAACTGCAAATGAGATAAAAGCCTGGAATTGAACGTCTCCAACAAAAGGATTAGGGTTCTTTTCCACCTCATTTTCTAATATGAAATTGTGCAGATAGGACTCACAAAGAAGCCTTTGGACCTTTGCACCATGTTGCTTGCAGCAATTTATAAAATCTTCAATTGTCCCTAATTCAATTGGTTTACTAGCTCTTACGGCTTTTATTTTCAATAACAGGTACCGTTCTAATGAGAACAAGGCATAGTTGGTGGCGAGAGACCTACATGTCGGGACATCTGAATACAGTGAGCAGATGGTGTTTGTCTGACTCATGACTTTGTCTAGCTTGAATTTTACCTTCTCCAGCTTTTCTTCCGCCTTTCTATACCTGTCAAAGGTCTCGCTCTCCATTATAGTTAGTTCTGTAATCTGTTTTTGCAGCTCTTGATATCTCTGCAGGGAAACTATCTCTTGTTCATATCATTCCAAAGTGAGTCGGGCTTGTGCCAATTCCTCCTGAATATTTATTAAAATAGGGTCATGGTGCGTCAGAATGTCTTTAGCTTGTATCTCCATCTGAGTGCCTATGCTACAAGAGGGGATATCCTCTATCTGAGTGTATGTGCTATAAGAGGGGATATCCTCTGTCTACACTTCTTTATTGTGGGAGGTCCAAACCTCCATCTAAGCAGCTACATATACTAAATCTGCATGAAATCCTGCTTCAGTGGCAATTTCCTCATTGGGGGGTTGAAATCTTGTAAAATATGTTGTCCATCCTACGCGGGCTATAATTTCCCTGGCTCCATCGGAGACCGCCAATATTAAAGGTTCTCGTTGCACTGTTTTACCTCCCATGATGCTTCAGTTCTTCCTACTCCTGAAAACGATTAGTGTAGTGGAGAATGTTAGGATATTCCGACACATAGGAAATAGT
Organism: Pinus taeda; assembly: GCA_000404065.3. Taxonomy (NCBI): domain Eukaryota; kingdom Viridiplantae; phylum Streptophyta; class Pinopsida; order Pinales; family Pinaceae; genus Pinus; species Pinus taeda. The sequence goes on from APFE030807934.1 coordinate 11,438, forward strand.
TAAGTTCAACTTGGTCTAGTATAGAGTTAGGTATAGAGTTAGGTAAAGTGTGTTTCTTTACCGTTGTACATTTTGTAACTTACAATCCGACGGTCACGATATGTAGTGATCCGACGGTCCATTCTCTCCTCGGTATTACCGACACTTGATCCGTGGCTTGACACCCGATTGGTCCATGAATTCTATTTAAAGCGCATGGAGGGTCATTTGTAGGTTAACCGTGCATGAGAGAAGCTTATGTAAATTTTCACTCTTTTATTAATAAATTGCCTGTAGTAGCCACGTTGGCGCAGGCCGTGGACTGTTTCCCTCTCTAAGGGTTTTAACCACGTCAAAATACTGGTTTGATCTGTGATCTGTTTGTGAGCGGTGTCCTTCTGGTGTTCTGTCTGAGGAACTTACCCTGTAAATTCCTACATGGTATCGGAGCAATCCAAGGAGGGTATTTCCCTTTCCCATTCCAAGTATGCTTGTGATATTCTTCGTCACTTTCACATGGAAGATTGTAAGCCAGCTCCTTCTCCCTTTCATTCTGGAGTCAAACTTTCAGTCTCTTGTACTTCTCCTGAAGTTGATGCTACCTTATACAGTCAACTTGTAGGAAAACTATTGTATTTAACCCATACTCGTCCTGACCTTTCCTTTGATGTTGGCCTTGTTGCTCGTTTTATGCAAAACTCCCGTGAAAGTCATTGGAAAGCAGCTAAAAGAATACTTCATTATGTTCGAGGTACAGTACAGTTTGGGATTCATTACAGTGCAAAAGCAGCTCCTCTATTAGTTGGTTTCACTGATTCTGATTGGGCTGGTGACCCTGATGATCGGAAGTCTACTGCCGGTTATGTCTTCACTCTTGGTTCAGGACCTATTACATGGGCTTGTAAGAAACAGGCTGCCATTTCTCTTTCGTCAGCAGAAGCAGAGTATCGTGGTGCCGTGGAAGCTAGTAAGGAAGCCTTGTGGCTTCGTCAGATCCTATCAGAATTTGGCTTTGAGCAGCATCATCCGACTACACTTTCGTGTGATAATCAAAGTGCCATTCAGCTTTGCAAAGATCCAGTTCAGCATCAGCGCAACAAACACATTGAACTACACATGCACTTCATCAGAAAGCTCATTCATGACCATGTTCTTGAAGTGCAATATTGTTCAACAGATGATCAGGTTGCAGACATCTTCACAAAGGCTCTCACAGAGGCGAAGTTCACTAAACTTCGATATATGCTTGGAGTTCAGGAAGTTGTCACTAAGGGGGGATAGGCTCTAGTGCCTCCTTCCTTCTCCTATTGTGTCATATTTGTAAATCCTTCAATCCTATCCCAAGTTGTTCTTAAGGGGGGATGTTAGGATATTCCGACACATAGGAAATAGTTAAGTTCAACTTGGTCTAGTATAGAGTTAGGTATAGAGTTAGGTAAAGTGTGTTTCTTTACCGTTGTACATTTTGTAACTTACAATCCGACGGTCACGATATGTAGTGATCCGACGGTTCATTCTCTCCTCGGTATTACCGACACTTGATCCGTGGCTTGACACCCGATTGGTCCATGAATTCTATTTAAAGCGCATGGAGGGTCATTTGTAGGTTAACCGTGCATGAGAGAAGCTTATGTAAATTTTCATTCTTTTATTAATAAATTGCCTGTAGTAGCCACGTTGGCGCAGGCCGTGGACTGTTTCCCTCTCTGAGGGTTTTAACCACGTCAAAATACTGGTGTATTGATCTGTGATCTGTTTGTGAGCGGTGTCCTTTTGGTGTTCTGTCTGAGGAACTTACCCTCTAAATTCCTACACACTCCAATTCTCTCTGAGGGGCATTTAAAGGAGCAACATTGAGGGCCACAGGTGCTACTGGTGTATCCATGGTTACTTTCAAACTCTGTTTATGTGTAAATTAGTGTTACTGTGCAGAGTAACAGAAAAGAGTGTTTCTTGAAAGGAGAGGCGATTTATTGAGAAACAGAGGACAAAAGGGTCAATTGCAGCAATTGAAATACTACACAAAGCACTAAAAGGGCAAATGCTTTTCCCTAACAGACTCTTTCACAGTAATTTGGTGTAGTTCGGGTTCCCTGTTCACGATTGCGCGAACAGAATGCAGGTTTTGCGCAAACTTTGGTAAACAAGGCTTAGCCAGTGAATTTCGACCTTAGAATTCCAAATGGGAACTAGGCACAGGGGATTCGCCGGTCAGTTATATGTTTTTCTGTGTTTTAAGTTACTTTAGGCGATTTACAGACAAAACCAGGCTTAGAGAGGATTCACAGGGATAAATACCTGGTATACTGACAGTCCTGGTCACAAATGTAGGTGGGTTGGCGCGCTGATGGCCTCCAGGTCGAATTCAGCAGGTTGGCGTGAGTTTGGACGTAAAATGCATGCAGAAGACACAACAATCGTTTTTGCAAAAAGTGCAAAAAACACAAAATTTTGGCCAAAATATGGATTTTTTGGAACATTGGTGCTTTTTTTTTGGATGACGTCAGCATGACGTCATCGGGTGGGGTCAAGGTCGGATGACGTCAGCATGACGTCATCAAGTGACGTGGCGGCTTAAGAGTGGTCCACGGGGACGGTGAGGTGGCGGACAGGTGGAGCAATGGCGGACGAGGGCGCTGACGTGACGATGACGTAGCAGTGATGCTGGCAGTGACGTTGGCAGTGACGTTGGCAAGGTGGGTTGGCGGAGATCGGAAACCGTAGGCGGTATGGTATCACACCGCCTTCCATACGGAAGCAGAATTGTCAGACGGGGCTCTGATACGCTGTGGGGGTGACGCGTGGTAGAGGGCTGACGTCACCCTATGACAGATATCGGAAGGTAATTTACGGACATCGGGGCTGGTCCGATATGCATGTGGGCCGTTGGATGAAAGGCGCCCGATCGGACGGTCGACGGGTCAATAACTTGTCCGGATGATACAGCGTCGTGCGGGCAATAAAATATATATTTTTCATGAAATTCGTGCCCGGCGGGACTTTGGAACATTCGCGGATTTGTATTGTTTTTCAATGTATTTCTTATAAAATCGCGCATAGCTCCAAGACTTTGGATAAGTCAGAAAAAGTGGGTTTTTCATGTAATTTTTCCGTTTGAGCGGGTTAAGGGTGAAAATGGGTCTTTTACAAGGTTTTTTAGCAAATGAAGGGTTGAATAGGTTAAATGATTTCTGGAGGAGGAAAAGGGGTAAGGCTTGGGGTTCTTAAACTGACCAGATGTCAATTTGATTCCCTAGTAGTGAAAATATGGCTATAATGCCAAGGGGGGGGGGATATTTATAGAATGCTTGGGCTTTATACACCATAGTGTTATAATAGTAGGGAAAGGGTGACATAGGGAATTTAGATAATAGAAGTTAGGGTTTAATATGGAGGGAAAAGGTGAATGAGGAGTGATATCACTAAGTTTATTTGAAAACCACTTAGCTTAGGGAGTAGATCAAAATGAAAAGAATTTTAGACAAGAAATGTGGCTCTTAAAGGAAACCAGAACCAACATAAAACCTTGAATTCTTTCATAAAGACAACTGGTGTAGGGATGTTAGTAATGAGTGTAAAACAGGGAAAAAAGGAAGTTGGACATGCTCCATTGTGTTGTTTTCCTTATCTTGACCAGCAAGATTCAGTTTGAAAGGAATACCACTTCTGCAACCCATCTACCTACCCATCTACTTGCCTAGCATTTTTTGTTTCTTCTTGGAGGGTGCACTTGGACTTGCAGACCCTTATGTGCCTTTTCTTTTCCATTGGCTTTTTTCTTTGATTTGCCTATTTAGCACTACCCTTATTTCTTCCAAGGCCCCAGATTAAGCAGTTGGGAACCTTAGCTTCTCTGCCTAACTACTGGATCTGCCAAGATTAAACAGTTTGGACGGACTTCTTTCTCTATTCTACAATAGAAAATTGAAACATGGCATGATCCAGATTAGACTGTTGGACCATCCATCAAAATTTAGTAAACATGAAGCTATGTACACACCTTGTATTCTCTTGGAAATATGGGATCTTTGTATCAGCAAAGCAGAGCATATTTGGCATTTGAATTTGCCAATCATGAAATATGAAACCTATTGGTATAGGTATCCAACAAATTGAACAACAATTGAAAACTGAATAGAAATTCAACAACAACTAAGTAGCAATTGAACAACAATTGAAGAACAACTGAACAACAATTGAACAAAAATTAAACACCGATTCACTCTATGCCATTGTTCTCCTATCTCCAAATCTAATAGTTGGTAGTGACATCACAAATCACACTTTCTTCGTCCCAAGGTTCATTCACCCATGAATGATGCGATGTGATATTGATCCCACGGTCAGCAATTAACAATCATCGAATGGTTGACAGCGGTATCGCATAGGGAACATGCGTGATGCTTACCAGCCCTTAGTTCTTTGATCTTTAGGAAATAACCATTTCAGCATGTCAAGCATTCACATTTCTACATACCCTTCTATTCCTAACATTTTTACTTATCCTTCGAGAGTGAATTTGAACTAGCAACCCAGTATTTCATTTTTATGAACAATCTATCTCTATACCTTATTTCTTCCATTGACTCAAATTAAACTGTCGAGCCAATTTATTTTATATCTATGAAAATTAATTTAGAACAAATCCAATTATGATGTAACTATATAATTGGATAAAATAAGCTAGTGTGGCATGTAAACAAACTGCACAAAACTATTATTTTCTAAACGAAATTCAGAACAAAGTAGTGGAATTTAGATTTGCAACACTTTCAGAGTTAATTTCTTTTTCTTTTCTATCTTCCTAACATTTCATTCTTGTCTACATTTTTAGGGCATATACCCTAACATTTTCTTTGATATGGACATATTTATCAAAATATTTTCATAACATTTTTTATTCAATATTCTTTTTGTCCATATCCTATCTTAGGATTTTGTAAATATATTTTCATTTTTTTGTCTAATTTATTTCAACTTATTAAAGCAAAAATGATACAACACCTCCATCGAATTATGTAAAAGAGGGATATCAAGAGCATTTATCCACTGCATACATTAATTACTTACTTGTAACTATGAGGATTGATTTTAATGTTAACTGGGTTAGTGTTATTCATTGGACCTACATTAATGGTAGCCTGGAACATAGTGAATTCAAATTTTCCTTTTTCATCTACTAAAAATCACATTCCTAGTGCTACATACGTTAGAGATCAACTTGGTGTTTAGAGTCAAATTGTTCTTCAATTTCGTGAAATTATTTCTCCAATCACAGTAGGCGGGTTCCATAATAAACAATTGCAATGTTGTAAGAAAAGAAATGATAATAATTAATGATATAAAATTCTCCACTCGTGACATTTGAATGAAAAAAGAGAGATTCACAAATGAATGTATTCTTAACACTTTTGCAATGGAAAAAATAAAAACTCTCGGCTAGTCCTCTCACTGAACATTAAGTTGATGAATCTTCAAGTAGTTGTTTATAAACGCCCTCAACTATAAATAGTTCATGTTGCAATTCACTTCTAAATCCTTAGAACCAATTGCGCCAATTGCATGGTTAACGGAATCATGTTCAAACTTCCTTTCTCATATTTTGATCAAATTCAGTAACAAAATAGGTGTCCATATATCATGCCTTATCATTTGGCCTCTTCAAAATTTAAGATCAAAGTATACTACTTTGTTTTTTATATGTTAATTTATAGTCTAATTTGGTAGTGATTTTAAAGTTATTATTATTATTTTAATTTTTTTTGAACAAACGCTTTAATATGAAATATAGCTATTGATAAAATGCAACATTAAACCAACAACCATTATAAAAATATAATGTTTTTCCAATGAAAATGATATTTTTTTCATAAAACTATCAACATTTTTTTCTAGTAGTCCTAATGACATAGGGTAAATAAATATATAAAACCTTAATGATTTATATATATTTCTTTTTCTATATTTTTGGAGTTTTTGTTATCATATAATTTTTCCAAATTTACTCAAAATTTAGGATAGTATTTCTGGAATAAAAATTTAAAATGTTTGATAGAGGGATGACATTTAATAGAAATAAGAGTTAGAAATTAAAGAAATTGTGTCCCCCATAATCACACATAGCTCATGATGCACCATTAAAATATGCCTAAGGTCTTCACCTATCCACTTATTCAACTGTTACATTCTGAGGCCTATGGTTGGAGTCATCATTAGGGATAAGATCATAAATAGCCACATGCTAAGAAATAACTTTGTCAGGAATTGATTCCTTCTCCTAGAAAATGGATTTCTTCTAGGAAAGGAAAATTCCCCAACTAATGATAAGTGGGACGTCTCTGAGTTTTTTTGGATTTGCTTTGACCCACCAAATTTTCCATTCATCCCTATAGGAATTTCGTTTCCGTAAAAGCCCAACACGTAAGTTTTGGATCGTGACCAATTCTCACTCTTTCTCTAGAACCCACCTTTCAAGGTAACGCCTATTTGAATACACTAAAATATTCAAGAACAACTTTCCAAACAATGAATACATTAGGCTTGTGTTTGTTTTGTGACCTCATCTAATGTTCAATGGAGAAAGGCCAAACATTATTTTTATGGACTACTTCAGTCCATAAAATTTTGGTAGAGATAATACTCCATGGGAGCTATAGTGCCAACACATTTGAGAACATAAACAAATTATTTTACCCCCAACACCCCCACTTCCTTGGGAGAAATATTTTATACCATTTCAGCCATAGAAAGACATGAAATTCCTTTGATCCCTCTCAAATAAATTTTCCATAAAATTTTTGGAATGCATTAGGATTCCATTTAGAAATGGATACAAAAAATTGTGATGGCTTCAAGGACATATTTTGGGAGAACTAGTCTACCTGAGGGAGGTGGCCATTGAATGCTCCATCCTTTTAGAATATTTTTAATCTTTGATAATAGCCAAAGTAAACATGATTTTATATAATCATTTTGATTTAGGTAAAAACAAATTTATTTCAAACCTGTAGGAATTTACAGGGTAAGTTCCTCAGACAAAACACAAAAAGGACACCGCTCACAAACAGATCACAGATCAATACACCAGTATTTTGACGTGGTTAAAACCCTCAGAGAGGGAAACAGTCCACGGCCTGCACCAACGTGGCTACTACAGGCAATTTATTAATAAAAGAATGAAAATTTACATAAGCTTCTCTCATGCACGGTTAACCTACAAATGACCCTCCATGCGCTTTAATAGAATTCATGGACCAATCAGGTGTTAAGCCACGGATCAAGTGTCGGTAATACCGAGGAGAGAATGAACCGTCGGATCACTACATATCGTGACCGTCGGATTGTAAGTTACAAAATGTACAACGGTAAAGAAACACACTTTACCTAACTCTATCCCTAACTCTATACTAGACCAAGTTGAACTTAACTATTTCCTATGTGTCGGAATATCCTAACATCCCCCCTTAAGAACAACTTGGGATAGGATTGAAGGATTTACAAATATGACACAATAGGAGAAGGAAGGAGGCACTAGAGCCTATCCCCCCTTAGTGACAACTTCCTGAACTCCAAGCATATATCGAAGTTTAGTGAACTTCGCCTCTGTGAGAGCCCTTGTGAAGATGTCTGCAGCCTGATCATCTGTTGAACAATATTGCACTTCAAGAACATGGTCATGAATGAGTTTTCTGATTAAGTGCATGTGTAGTTCAATGTGTTTGCTGCGCTGATGCTGGATTGGATCTTTGCATAGCTGAATGGCACTTTGATTATCACACCAAAGTGTGGCTGGATGCTGTTACTCAAAGCCAAATTCTGATAGGATCTGACGAAGCCACAAGGCTTCCTTACTAGCTTCCACGGCACCACGATACTCTGTTTCTGCTTACGAAAGACAAATGGCAGCCTGTTTCTTACAAGCCCATGTAATAGGTCCTGAACCAAGAGTGAAGACATAACCGGCAGTAGACTTCCGATCATCAGGGTCACCAGCCCAATCAGAATCAGTGAAACCAACTAATAGAGGAGCTGCTTTGGCACTGTAATGAATCCCAAACTGTACTGTACCTCGAACATAACGAAGTATTCTTTTAGCTGCTTTCCAATGACTTTCACGGGGGTTTTGCATAAAACGAGCAACAAGGCCAACAGCAAAGGAAAGGTCAGGACGAGTATGGGTTAAATACAAGAGTTTTCCTACAAGTTGACGGTATAAGGTAGCATCAACTTCAGGAGAAGTACAAGAGACTGAAAG
>APFE030807951.1:2536-17706 GCA_000404065.3 Pinus taeda
AAGTTCTCCCAATCGAAGGAAAACAAGGGTATGCGAGCTATTGTAATCTAAGCTCGAAAAGACAGTGAGGAATTCAAAGGAGGAAAGCAAAAACCGCTTGGAACACAATCAATCACACTTCCAACAATCACCAAAACAAAAGTGCAAACAAAACGAAGTTGGTTGGCCAACTTAAGAACACCAAATCCCGGACGGGAGGCTAGACACACACGACCACTAGATGCCCTAGGGTTTGAGTGTGAAATCAAATGAAGATAAGCAAACACCCGAAGGATGAGAGTCCACAACCAGACAAACGACGGCCTGAGACGCTTCAGTAATCGCCAAAAGTCAAGACAAGACTCAAACCAAGCAATAAGAGCAAAAGAAAGGCTTTGCGCAAACCGAAAACAAGTAATAAACGAGTACTCGTAGAGCGAGAACTCGCAAGCGGTCAAGCCACAGTTCAAACAAAGCTATCAAGCCAAAAACCAAGTAGCAAAAGTAGGAGAAAGTCAAAACCAAGAGGTTCAGTAGGTCAATTTGAACAAAAAGGTCTTTTACAGGATCAGCGCGGGTGACCCTATAGCAACAATGCGATGACGGACAGACGCCTGTAGCAACTTTGCGCTGTCAGCATGGAAGGACACGAATAAAGGGCGCTGGCCCGAAACAGCAGGTCAGCGCGACTGTATTAGTATAAAAGCGCGATGACAGAGACAGCAAAGAAGGCAGGATGCGATGTCAGCGCAACTGTTTCAAAATAAAACGCGCTGAGGCTGAAAAGCAAATAAATTTGAACAAAAACTTCCCAAACCAAAGCAACAGGTTTTTAAAGCAATTAAGGCAGTCCCTAGGACGAACCCAGAGACCAGTCAACAGCAAGACAAACTCCAAACTTTTGACAAAGGGGCAAAAATCAAAACAAAGGCGCCACACAAAAGATAGGCAAGCGTCCCCAGTGGAGTCGCCAAATTGTTGTATAGGTAAATCCCCTCTACGGATAGAGGCGATCCCTACTAGCCCAACAGGGGTCTAGCAACAATCGAACAATGCTACACTGCAGGTTCCTAGTTGTAATTAACAAGTGGGTGAGAATAACCTACTTGGATTCCAACGCTTGTTTGTCGAAGAGATATTCCTCTCGCTCCTTCGCTCCAGCCGATCACAATTCCCCGCTATCCTCGCGGATGAATACCTGCACAAGCGAAAGAGAGCAAACAAAAGCGTAAAATCTACTAACAACCACTATGTATCGGTCAGGAAAGATACAATTTGCATTAATCAATCATTGAACAAATGTAAATGGAACCATAAGAGTAGTCATCTATCTTTATTAACAAAAAGTAGAGTAAGGTACAACCGGTGTCCTGACGCTGAGTCCTTCCCTAGAGGGTCCAGCCAACATATCTTCCAAGCATTCACCTTTGAGACAAATCTCCCAAGTCAAAAGGTCTCTCTCTCACATACAAGGCAACAAACTTATGACTTTTCTCAAGCTCAAAACAATCCTCACACAACACACCAAGGCCTACAAAGAGCAGCACTAAAATGTACAAAGAATTCCTCAATCAAAGTCTCTATCTTCCGAACTAGCTGCTCGTGGGCCATGGAGGAGGCTTATAAAGGAGAAGGAGTCTCCATGAATAGGCAAAGGATGAGTTCTCCCCCACAATAAGTGGATGGTCAGTCGAACAGACATGCCAGAGAAAGGATGGCGACCTCAACAATGCTAACAACCAGTTCTGGAGGAATCTGGAAGGCTGGTTGTTGGAACAAATTCGCCCAAACAGGATCAGTGCGGAAAACCCGTGAACTGCCGCGCTGACATCGCAAACCGACGTAGAAGAAATCTGGTCAGCGCGAAAAGGACAAATGGAGGGGGCGCTGTTCGTAGAAATGGGACCAGCGTGGAAAAGACGTGTGCTTCCGTGCTGGCAGTGCAACAACAACATTGGCCTCCGCCTGTCAGCGCGGTTATTTTACAAACAGACGCGATGATCGATTTAACTTAGGCAAAGAGGGTTTTTTAGCCATTTTTGAGGAGCATGAGTATGGGTGAATGTAGTTTATAGCACAGTAGGGAGATTGACATGATGGCAGTGACATTTTACTGTGTAACAGACCCCTCTACCAAAATGACTGCTCTTCCTACCACTGTGATTAACTCTGTGCAATCTACACAAACATCTAGTAGCAAGAACAATAAGAAACAGAACAAGACCGCTCCTTCTGAGGAGCAGTCATTTAAGCATCCTAACCCAAAATAGAAGGCTACTGCGCCTACTGATGCGGAAAAGGATAAAGGCACCAACTATTCATGCAAACTCTATCTTGAAGACCATGAAACCTAGCATTGTCCGCGGCTTCAAGAATTCACGGATTACCTTGCCAAAAGAGATTCTGGTAAGGCACCGATTGTCTTTAGAAATCCTTTTCCTACTCAACAGTAGCAACATCTCATTGCCAACCAACCACCACCCACGTCAAGGGGTAGCGATGGTTCGCAACAACCTTCAGTTGGAGAAGGATCTTCTGTCATTTACACATTTGGAATGGTAGATCTCACCACAAGAGCCAAATCTTATGGATATCTTGTCACTCCGGCAACAGAACCACCCATAGGTAAAAACCCATCACCGGCCAATGATTTGCGAATCAAAAGGCAGGTTGAGGACTTTTTAATTCGACCCCTCAAGGGGGAACTTCGACGCACAATGCATAACACATCTGCATGTGCCGCCCAACACTACAACATCGTAGAGGATTTGGCGCAAGCGCCATCGGCCATGTCGGTGCTCGAAGTATTACAAAAATGCCCCAACCAAAGGAAAGCTTTTCTTTTAGCTATCGAGGTTATTGACCCTACGGATTCCATGCTTGTTCATTTTGACATGGACAAGTGTAAACCTCCCCTTTCCCACTAGCTTGCATTTCAAGTGCATATCACTTCGAAAGGTAATGGTATACACCAAACTGCCATCGACGAAGGTGCTTCAACGTGCGTCATGTTGGCTTCATGTTGGCTCGCCTTGGGTTCCCCAACCCTCTCCTTGCCGTCGAACTCCCTTAAAGCTTTCGACGGCCACACCTTTGTCCCAAAAGGATACTTAGCCAATTTTCCCATCACTTTGGTAGGGAAAATAGTAACGATGGACGTAGAAGTTGTAGACAAAAAACTCGACTATAATCTGTTGTTGGGTCGTAGTTGGACATATGACATGATGGCCGTCGTATCTACTATCTTTCGCATAATCCAATTTCCATTGGATGGAAAAGTTATTATAGTAGATTAGTTGTCTTTCTGCACCCCTAATTATTCACCATTACCAAGTGTCTCTGTACCCCTAGTAGGAGGTGGAACTGACAGTTACATCAGTTTAGGTACCAGTCTACTGAAGGCTTCTTCCCTCATGGGTTTTTTCCCTCTTCAGCTACCGAAGGTTTCAAAATTGGTCAACATGCTTTCATATTTTCCTCATGAACATACTGATCCATTGATCCTATCGGCTCCTTTAGATATTGACACTTATGGAGAATAAATGCCGCTATCACCAGCTGAATTGGCCTGCGAAGCCATTCAAATTGCACCAAATCTCCAGTCACTTTGGTTTCGGCCAACGGTACCACTGCCCCTCCCATAACTGCTCCTTCTTTTGATCCACTCAATCAAGTCCTATTGGTGGACGAAGCTATTAGAGAGATCACGAGGTTAGAAGAGCGACCTTGGGAGGATTTGCACCATCATGTTTCGCTATCTGATTTGGACATGATGCCTCTTCAAATCCTGTTAACTGACGCACATGAAATCATTTCCTCACCGTATACGAGTATCTAGCTTTTGGACTCGGAAGGAAATAGGGGCAATATTTCACAAACATTGCTCCCCAATATTTCTGTCACAACAGGCATTGTGGAAAACATACAGAGTGGAGCCAATCACAATCTTCAGGAAATTGTGAGCTTCACCTACCCGTTTAGGGACTTCCATGATGTTTTTCCTTGGTATTATGAGGAAATGCATGGGATATACCCTTCTAATGTCAAGCATGAGATCGAGAAAGATTGAACATTCTTTTTATGGTATTTTTCTTGCTTGTTAATTCGAAAAACCTCGAGTCTTGTTCTTTGGGCTCGTTAAACTACTAGAAAGACGAATAAAGCACTATTAGGGATATTTTATTGCTCTTTAAAAAATATAAACATCCCCGAGCTTTTGTCCTTGTGCTCGTTAAATCTATGCAACGATAAATAGAGCACTTTTGGAGACATTTTATCGCTCTTTAAAAAATATAAACACCTCCAAATTTTTGTAGTAGAGCTCATTAAACATATATACCACAACCCGTAAAGCACTTTTAGGGATATTTTATTGCTCTTTAAAAATATATAAAATTCCTCGAGTTTTTCATCATTTGCACTCGTTAAATATATGCAAATAATGCTCTGAGCACCTCTTTTTTGATCTTGTTCCATCTCATAAACTGAAAAAGACCAACAGAGCATCCTTTTTAGGCACTTTTTTCTCACTCTTTAAACTGAAAAAATCCCGAGCCATGTCTTGCTGCTCGTTAAACATGATAAAGATGACTCGAGCATTCTTTCAGGTACTTTTTTCAAGCCCGTTAAAAAATGAAAAATCCTGAGTTTTTGTTATTGAGCTCGTTAAAGTGTCACAACAAAACACGAGTTTAGTCCGCCACCTCGTACTTGTAACAAAATGAGGTTGACATCTATTGGAAAAAGTTTTCTCTTTATTCAGGTCCAGTAGATTAAATATGGAAAAGTAACCGATACGGGTATACTATTAACCTTTTGTCACACCCATTTAACAACTATGATAAAGGGACCACCATGGAGTCTCTCTTTACGATCTTTTCAGACTCTCTGAAGATGAAAAGATCACCGAGTTTTCTAGTTTGGACTCTTTAAATACACAGAAAAGATATAGATTTGTTATTTTTACAATACTTTTTAGACTCTTAAAAGATGAAAAAATCAATGAGTTTTCCTGTCTAGACTCATTAAACTAATTAGATAGGACAAAGAGTCATTCTTTTTGCGATCCTTTTCAAACTCTCTAAACATGAAAAGATCGATGAGTTTACCCATCTGGACTCCTTAAAAATCAGACGGGGAAAGTGGAAATACAACCATATCCTAAAGAGTTGTTTAAATTTCCCTTGAACATGGCACTCCCTAAAATAAACGGTCATTTTGACAGCCTCTCAATATGAACCCTACCAACCTATGATTTTTTAGCATATATACCCTGATGCCATTGCATCTCCGTATCTTAAACACTCTATAATGTTCATGAATCTAGTGCTGTCTAGTTAAAACAGTTGTCGTGCCTTCTATTGTTCAAGGGTCCCTACTTGTTTCTTCGATCAACTAACCCTACATATCCTTTCATCATGCCCTCCATTGTTTAGACCTAAAAGCTCAAAAGATTCTTCAGAAAAAAAAAATCATCCTTGTCGGGTTTCGTGTCGATTGATGTAGGACACGTCATTGCCTACCTTTCGACAGGTTCTTTCCTATTGACTTCAATGCTCTATCTAGGAAGATAACCCAGAAACACATTCAGTGCCTTAGTGCTTGCAGACATTAGTGGCAGGTTACCTTTTGCTTGATCATGGGTTTTCATCATTGGCTACTGGTTAAGCGATTCTACAAGTCTTCGACGACAAAAAATCTTTCACACTCGCTAGTTTGCACTGTGCATCTTGGAGATCATCGCCATTATCGGTGACCTTCCTCACATTGGTTAACAGTCTCCATTATTGGCTGGTAATTAGATGATTTCATGCATGCTTGACGTCGAATCATTTTATCACATGTACCAATCTATGCTGTTCGGTGAAGCAGGAATCAAGACCTTGGGTGGAGGCTTGCATCATTCAGCCTTGTTTCCTCCCCCAAGCTACGATATTGTTCTTTGAAGACAACCATTTCAGGATAATCTATTATGACACTAGATCCACCCTGTGCCATATTGGCATCCAACATTGTTATATATCTGAGGACAAAGTTACTCTGACATAGCTACTGAGCATGGGAATGCCCGACTCAGGACATGATTTTAGCAGCTCATATATATGTACTTTTGTTGTATCAGGTTTTCCTTATCACTAAAAAATTCTCTCTCTCTCTACAAAGATTTTGATGGGAAAATATAGTATTTTCTTAAAGTATTTTGGCCATCATCTCTGCCTCTGATCTCATACTTTAGGGGGCATTTGTTATAGGACAAATTGACCTCCTAATCAACTCATAGGAAAAAGACAAGATGACTGAAACAATGACCACAGTTACAAGCCCAGAATCCACACTAACGCTCTCTATACACTAACAACCTGCTTTATAAAGCTTGTTTACAAGCATAAAGGAGCGTTAGTCAACCTGCTAACTATTGTTGTTAGACTAGGGGGAGCATTAGTGAACTTTAGTGATGCTCAAGTAGTTATGCCAACGAATTTTCCATTAAATATCTAGATATTATTTCCCTAAATTTGTGCAAGAAAAGCAGGGAAACTCTAGAAATCAAGATATTTGGAGAAATTCTATTCCAGAAATAGAGGCAAATGGGAAAAAGCTGGTAAACAAGGCAGGTTCATGGTTTTTACCCAAATGAACTATAGGTGGAGTTGGGCAGCCCTAAATTAATTGCTATATAAGCAATGAGAGGGCCATTGCAAAAGGGTTAGAGCATTTAGAAGGACAGTACATGGTGCTATTGTGATATTGTCATATTCTTGAAGGAGCTAGTTGAAAGAAGGAGAGAGAGAGAGGAAGAATGGATAAGGAAGGTTGACACAATAGGGTTGTTGTAATCACTCTTCTATTTTGAATATAGGACTGCGGTTGTGTTCCTTACTCGAAGTGTCGGTGATATTGTGCATTTATTTGTTCATTCTGATGCTTTTTGTGTTGTGTAGATAAATTACACATTTATACATGTTTGTTACGGATTCTTACATTAATTGTCAGAAGCATATGCTGTGATTGGTTTGCTTCATTCTTTTGTGCAGGAATCATCTTGGAGCCAGTCTGGAGGAGTTCTTCTTACCACATGGAGATCCCCAAGCGAATCTAGAAGGAACCAAAGGTGATCCTTTCTCCATATCCTATCAATATATGTCAAATAGATGAACATGTGTGTAACAAGTACCTTTTGCAGATAACCTTACGGTTTGTCGAAAGTCCCGGGAAGAATTTCGAGGGTAGTTTTCATCCCGTGCATTTTACCCCATAGCAGCTGTATATTTTTAGTCTTGGAATGAAATGCAGAGTGCTTTGCAAGATGGATGGCACCCTAGTTATCATTGTATAACCTACCCAATTCTTGTTTCTTACCCAATTCATCTAGAAACCTTTGTAACCAAATCATTTCTTTACCAGCCTCTGTAGTAGCAACATACTCTACTTCCGTTGTTGAGAGTGCAACAACACTTTTCAGTTTTGAAACCCAATTGACAGCTTTTCCACCTATAGTAAACACATACCCTGTTTTTCTCCTCCTATTATGTTTATCACCCGCCATATCTGCATCAACATATCCCTATGGAGAAATGTTTGAACCAACAAAACACAATTCTTGATTTGTGGTGCCTCTCAAATACCTAAGAATCCACTTCACCACTAGCTAATGTTCTTTTCCTGGATTGTTCATGTACCTACTTACAACTCCCATTACATGTGAAATATCAGGCCTTGTGTGGACCATTGCATACATTAAGCTTCCAACTGCTGATGCATATGGAACTTTAGACATATAAGCCATTTCTTCCTGAGTCTTGGGACACACCTCCTTACTTAGTTTGAAATGGCTATCCAAAGGTATACTAACTGGTTTTCCATTCTGCATATTAAATATTTTCAACACCTTTTCTATGTACTCAATTTGATACAATTTTAATTTTCAATTATTCTTGTCTCTAGTTATTCTCATACCAAGGATTGTTTTGCAGCACATAAATCCTTCATTGCAAATGAGTTCGCCAATTTTCTTTTGAGTATAACCTTGTTCAGACATAAACCTGTCAAATTTTAGATACCACTGCCTTGGAGCATGTTTTAAGCCATACAAGCTCTTCTTCAACCTGCACACTAGTTTCTCCTTCCCTTTTACCTCATATCCATGTGGTTGTTGCATATATATCTCTTCCTCTAAATCCCCATGGAGAAAGGTTGTCTTTACATCTAATTGCCCAAGATGCAAATCTTCAGCTGCTACTAGAATTAAAATAGTTCTGATTGAAGTCATTTTACAATAGGACAAAATATCTCATCAAAGTCTATACCCTTTTTCTATGCAAACCCCTTCACCACAAGTCTAGATTTATTTTTTCTACCTCCATCTTCTTCCTTCAACCTGTAAAACCATTTATTTTGCAATGTTGTTTTACTTGCAGGCAACCTGACTAAGTCCCAAGACTGGCTATGTCCTAAGGAGTGATCCAGGTCTGGGTGCGATAAAGGACCCTTCCAAGACCTTTTACTTTCATGATGTGTTAACTTTCATTTTTTAAAATAACATAAATGAATACATCTTCATGATGTAAAGAAGAGGAACATGAAAATCATCAACACATGGAAACATAAGCCGTTGATAATGGATTTTGTCTAGGAGGGACTACCTCTCCGAGCCCCAGCGTCAAGATGGTGTAGACTGCTGCATTAAGTGTTGTCAATAGTGATGATGTACATAAGAGGTGATGTCACTATCATACAAGGAAAATGCCCTCACACAGGAGTGGCTCCAGGAGATGTTTCGCTATAGGAACTCTTAGTCAAAAGGACTCCTATCAGTATGACATAGACTCATGCATGATGATGATGAATATCCCATCAACATGGCATAAAAGGGATCTCAATGCAAACATGCATGACAACACATGAGTATCCCATCAACATACAACAAAGGGGTTTCAAAACACAACATGACGAATCATGACAACAAGTACATCACACAAATGATTCCACATCACATCAAGAAAGAATCATGAGACAAGTAAGAAACAAGATCCCACATCAAACATCAAATAGGGATTTGTGTAGCACAATTCATAGCAAAAAGAAGTACATGAACATACTGCATATACCTCACATCTAGGGGCCATCTGAAGAAAAGGATGTCAAACTGTTGAAGCTGTTTGTACCATCGATCTCACGGTGTCAAATCGCATGGAATGATTGCTCGTACATGAATGTTGACACCTACACTCCACTTTGAAAAGTGGCCAAAATATTAAATGAGAAAATGGAAAATATGAATGCACCATCAAATTTGTGGTGTCAGATGGTGCATAATCGACTGTCAAATTGTTCAATTTTGAGAAAGTGGAAATCTAGGGCTTAAGGAATCTTTTAGATTCCCCTAGATTCCTTAAAGATTCCCTCTTTTGGGTCCTCTAAAAATCTGCTGCTCAGATAAAAATTCTAACTGCGCCATCAGGTTCCTTGCAGAATTCTGAGAAAAATGAGTATGAAGTTGGCTGCATTCTAACTCTGGCGAATTTCAACGTCCAAGGAATCTGGAAGATTCCCCCAAAGACTCTTAAAGATTCTCCTCCATTGGGACCCTGAAAATATGATGCTCAAAAGGCAAATCCGACCTCTCCATGGCATTACCTGTGAAAATCTAAGAAAATTGATTGTAAACTTGGTTACATTATGATAAAAAGAATTTTTACCTCCCCGAAGAATCTTCAGGCATCAAAGAATATTCTACCTCGAAATGCATATCAAGGTTCTTCCTCCCCTATCTTGAAATCCATGCCACGCTCCTCTGGTCCTCCATGCCTGACGCACTTAACAAATGATGGGTTTATATAAAAATTACCCAATGGATTTACCAACAAGCCCACATGGTGGAACGATTGCGCGTTGGCATCAAAGGTGGGAGGTCGGGGGATCAAATCCTACCCCCACCAAAATTAGTGCATTTACAATGGTTACATTTTTGCGTTGGTGTTTGTTTTAAGTATTAAATAGGGGCACTATATTAAATGGTGGTTTTTTGGTTTGTTGAGTTGGTTCAACATATTAATTGGTTGTAGTACTGTGGGGCCAATTCATGGGCGGGGTTGGCCCTCCCACTGGCCGTGGGTTCAACTCCCACCGACCTCTCATATGGTTCATACATATATGGTGAGGGGTGGTGGGGGGTGGTGGCCCACCATCTCCTATATATATTATATATATATATATATATTATATATATTAATTTTCTAATAGTAATAAGGCCTTTTCAAAAATTCCAAAATTTGACTGAAGGAGTTGAATTAAACAGGGCACAAATTCGCTTAGAATCTGGCCAGAGTTGGCCGGATTCTATCCACCAGAAAACTTCCAAATTGTGTCTCCATTAAGCCTGCCCAGTCAACCAAAATCAACCAAAACTTTAACTGGCTCGTTCTCCCTCATACGAGCTTAGATTGACAAACCATTCACACTATTGTGATCATGATGATGAGATCTACGCTCTAGTCCTAGTTCGAAAGCATTCTAATCACTTTGATTTTTGAGCTTCCATAAACCCTCTTTGTCCTTTGTGTGTCTCTAGAGCTACCTGGATCAATCCTCCCCACTAAGGAGCTTTTGGTCCTCCAAAATCTTAAAAAATAATTTGCAACTTCTATGTACCTTCTCTGCATCACAAGCGTCTTGAAAGGTCTCACTTCCATCTCCTTCATCTTTGTTCTTCAAAGACTTAAGCAATGAGCTGACACATGCAACCTCTTAGTACATTGTTTTGAAAATTACATGCTTGAATTTCATGACTAGCTAATGACTCAAGCATCCCATACTTGCCACAAGTTTATAACCATACTCGGTGGTCAAGTTTACATCAATATGGACACAATACTTCAGTTACGAAAACAAGGCCAACATATCATTGTTGCTTCAACAAGTGATGGCAAAACACATCATCACTGCAACACATGATTTACAAAGATAAGGCCAAACAATATTTTGCTTTGACAAGTGATTGAAACAAAACATCACTTTCACAGTTTATCATGCTACTCAAAATAATACTAGACATCATTGTTGATGAAAAAGTGATGGAAAACACATCATCACTTTTACTTTTTAAAATGCAAAAAATTATTTACAAAAGCATGACCATGAAATGCTAACATATCTAGAAACCATTTTTCACTTATAATTGTGAATGGGTCATCCCCCTGTGGTGGTTTTGCTTGTCGAACAATTGTTTCGCCTAGTTCATGCATCGACACTTTGTCTTTAAGGTGCTTCTCTAGATGGAGGCTACAACATGTGGCTCTTTGATAGCCACTTTTGTCGCAATGACTGCAGTATATCTTCTTCCTCGAGATCTGTTTAAAATGTTTCTTTTCCTGCTATTGAGAGGGTCTTTGATGCCTCACCCTTTTATGCACTACTATTCTTTTCCAATACTTAGAAAATGTATGGCTATGTAATCCACAAAAGGTACATGTTTTTCGATTCAATGATTTATGTTCATCTTTAACAACATGATTATAATCGAAATGAACATTCGAATGTTGAGATTGGTTATACCTTTCCTTGCTATCTCTAGTGTAAGTATGGCGATGAGAGATTTCCTCAGCTCTTTCTCCGCAATGGGCACTGCCATGGGATGATGGGGATGTGTTCCCATCATTCTCTGTCCTCGATGATTTTGACGATGTATCAGAAGCATGTGACACCTTCGAGCATTCTCCTGCAGTGCATCTAAAGCCTATAAGTTGAGGTCTCTACACAACCTCCAATGGTTGAGTTATGCCTTGGTTATTAACACCAAGTTGTTATTCCACCTCATGCCTCGTCCTTGTAAGGAGCCTCATGTTTGTCCTTGTAATTGGGATCTCCACATCTCCAACAGAAATCATACTATGTGAAGACGAAACTGAAAGGAAATCAACATCTTTTACCTCCTTTGTCGATTTGGAAAGAACTGATGAGGGCTCCTCATCATCTGTTGTTGGTGGTTCACTAGCTGTCTCGGCTCATTCCCCAACTTCCTTTTTGACATACCCAAGTCCTGCCTGACGGGGTAATTCTTCTACTTTGATGGGGTTGACAATGCCTTGGCCATTAACGCCCAAGCCTTTTCCTTCATACCCCATTTTCTTCAACAGTTTGGAGCCAATTCCTGTAGTATGATTTTCAAAAATAGCAAAATCATCATCAGGACATATACATGAATTTGGAGAACTACTTTTTACCTCACATGGGTCATGTTGCAGCTTTTCCAAGGCCTCATCCTTTGCTTATATTTGTCGTAGCAAACTATGTTTATCCTCTTTCTCTTCATGTAGACACATCTTCAATTCAACATTCTCTGTTTGAAGATTCTGGTTGTTGTGCTTCAGTTCTTTCAGGGCCTGTTCCGTGGCTTGCAACTGAAGCTGCAATCACTCCTTTTCCTCTGTCTCTTTTTGTAGAGTTTCATACATTATTTCCACCATTTTGGAAATTTTGGGCATGGTCTCGTACATTTTTTTTTCATCCTCTATTGCTTCACATTCCATTGTTCAAGCTTGCAATTCACATCCATGCAAATACCAATCTGATACCACTTGATCTGGGTCCGGGTGTGACATAGGACCCTTCCAAGACCTTTACTTTCGTGATGTGTTAAATTGCATTTTTTTTTTAAAGAACATAAATGAATACATCTGCATTTTGTAAAGAAGAGGAACATGACAATCATCAACATATGGAAAGATAAGCCATTGATAATGGAGTTCATCCAGGAGGGACTATGTCTCTGGGCCCTGGTGTTAAGATGGTGTAGGCCACTGCATTAAGTGCTGTCAATAGTGATGATATACATAAGAGGTGACATCGTTATCATACAAGGAAAACGCCTTCACGCAGGAGTGGCTCCAAGAGATGTTCTGCTACAAGAAATCTTAGTCAAAAGGGCTCCTATCAGTATGACATATACTCATGCATGATGATGATGAACATCCCGCCAACATGGCATAAAAGGGATCTCAATGCAAACATGCGTGACGACACATGAGTATCCCATCAACATACAAAAAAGGGGTCTAAAAACAAAACATGATGAATCATGACAACAAGTACATCACACAAATGATTCCATATCACATCATGTTAGGAAACCAGCTCACAAAAAGATAAAAAGATAGATCAACACCTTAGAATTCGGCCTCTTCGAGGGGGAAACCTCCTTTACATTACACAAATGAACAATTCTTGGATGATTCAAATGACAAAACCTTCTTTCTATATATAGGAGTTTAAGGGGACACAATATAACCAAGCTGACCTAACAATAATAATATAAAGGCACAAAAATAACAACAGTGGGATTCTATGAGGCATAATAATAACAATATGGGGACAATAGCAGCACAACAATAACAATAAGGGATACATGGACAATAGTAATGGGTGAATCACTAGTATTATAGGGATCTAACATGCCCCTCTCCTTCAAAAAAGTGTTTTCCTCAATGCTTGAGTAGTTATGGGTGCTTCTGTATAAAATTCCCATCCTCCCATGTGGAATCTTCAACGGGTAATTTCTTCCACTTGATGAGATACTCTAAAATTGATCGATTTCGTAGTTGTCGAGTTCTTGTTTCTTTGACTGCTTCAGGTTCCAAAATGATTTTACCTTCCTCATCAAGTTCTGGCAATATTGTTTGAACTAGAATCTTGTCACCTATAACCTTCTTTAAGCATGAAACATGGAAAACTAGGTGCACTCGGGAAGCTGCAGGAAGTTCCAATTTGTATGCCATAGTACTTATCTTTTGCAACACCTTGTACGAACCATAATACTTTCGTGATAATTTATTATCCTTCTTAGCTTGCTTGAGGGACATTTGTTTATATCGTTGTAGCCACAGGAATACCCAATCACATACATCAAAACTTCTTTCACTGCAATGTTGATCTGCTTGCTGTTTCATTCTATTATGTGCCAAGGTAAGGTTATCCTTTAAGAGTTGGAGAACTTGTTGTTGATGCTTGATGTTATCTTCCACTTCTTGAACCTTAGAATTTTCTCTTAAATATGATGTGATGGATGGTGGATGATATCCATAAAGTGTCATAAATGGGGTCATTTTTGTTGTAGTGTGGAAGGAAGTGCTATACCACCATTCAGACATAGGCAACCATTTGACCCATTATGTCTGTTTATCAGATACAAAGCAACGAAGATATCCTTCCAAACATTGTTTACTATCTCAGTTTGCCCATCAGATTGAGGATGATAAGATGAGCTATGAGCTAACTGAGTCCCAAGACAAACAAATAATTCTGTCCAAAAATTTCCAGTGAAAATGGGATCTTTGTCGCTTACAATAATCTTTGGGTTTCCATGTAGCTTTTGAATTGTTTCCATAGATGTAGTAGATACTGTACTCGCTTTAAATGGATCAGAAAATGCACAAAAGTGTGCATACTTAGTAATTCTATCAACTACCACCATGATAACACTCTTTCCTTCAGACTTGGGTAAACCTGTGATAAAATCCATTGAAACCTCCTCCCAACGTTGGCTTGGAATGGATAAGGGTTGTAATAGTCCTGGGGTCTTAATTGTTTCAACTTTATTTTGTTGGCAAACCAAACATTCCACCACAAAATTTTGAATATCCGATTTAAGTCCATCCCAAAAAAAATCCTTCTTAACCCTGTGGTAGGTTTTTAGAAATCCTGAGTGCCCTCCTAAGGGAGAGGTGTGAAATTCCCTAAGAATATTTTGTTTGGGTTTGGAATTCTTACATAGGTATAACCAATCCTTGTACCATAACGAATCATTTTTCCAGCTAAATGTATTAGATGTACTAGGATTTTGTTGTATCTTTTGAATGATTTCCCACACTTCCTCATCATTCTTCCATTCATCCCTTGATTCATTTATCCAATCTAGTTGGATAATAGAAATGGCGCAAATAAATGCTTCCACATCCTCATCCTTTCTTGAGAGTGCATCTGCCACAACATTTTTCCTCCCTTTTTTGCATCTTTGTGACCCATTTTTGATGCTCTTCTGAAGACAATCTTTTTTCCAAAAAGTATTTAAGACTATCATGATTTGTTTTTACCTTGAAGTGTCTTCCCATTAGGTAGGATCGCCATTTCTTAAGTGCATGTAGTATTGCCAACATTTCCATCTCATAAATAGCTTTGTGTAAATACTTTCCTTTGAT